>JAGSMT010000929.1:0-28658 GCA_029286875.1 Lamproptera curius | reverse complement strand
AACCCAGGCTTTTGATGATGTGATGATGTAAGACCAAGTTTATTTTTTAATATCTCCCAATTATCAAAAATTTTAAATCGATCTCAATCAATTTTCCTTTAAATAATTACATAAGTGCAACCGCGAAAATCTTATAACTATTTATAGAAGATGAAAAGAAAAAAGCTATTTCAGAAAACCTTTTGGGATAAAAAAACTTAAATTCTTTTAATTTTTTTTTATTACGTCGGTTGGTAATTGATAAATTAGTCTAAAATAAGAGGTGTTAGTAATAGAATCAAAAATTACTAGGTATTTTTTGTTGAATCCATTTCTAAATTGCGTAAATGTTTTATAATTACCCAGAAATTTGTTGGGATTTTATTTTAAACTGTGTAAACTTCAGCCAAGGGGCCTCCACCTAATTTGTTGAAAATATCACTTCCCTTTGAACTCAAAGTTTTTAAATACCCGGGGTTATTTTGATCCACCAAACCTTTGCGTTTTCCCCGGGCAGGTTTATTGCTTCGTTTCTACTAGTCTCCCCTTCATCCAATAAAAAGTCATTTTTTTTATGGGGAATTCCGGAATCCCGGGGTTCTATTGAAAATAATTAAAGATTCAAAAATGTATTAATTTTAAAGCATTTGCAAAGCTTTATATGGTTTTATAAAAACACAAAAAAAAAGAAAATAATAAAATCGTTTTGATTTTTTTAGTAAAAAGTAACAAAAAGTTGAATATTTAAATTATTTTAAGGACAACATTTTGTTGATTAATTTTTTAAAGTAAGTGTTCTTTATAACTTGATATAACATAGTACATTTTTCCGGTAGTTAATTTATCCATCATAATTTATTTTAGAACACAACATGGATTCTAAAAACCCGTTCCTACCTAATCTTATTTAACCTCTTATTTTGAAAACTTAGCCCAACAAACAAACAGATGCGTCTATACAGACTTTAAAAAGCCTTTGACAAAGGGACCACAAAATTTATTAGACAAACTTGCTATAAAGGCAAAAGAGGAGATCTTTGGGTGGTTTAAATCCGTTCAAACCGAACACAAAAAGTAATTTTCGTTAGAGTCGGTTTGTAACTATAACATCTGGGTACCACAGGGTCCATTTTGGGCCGTTCTTATTCATATTATTATTGATATAAACAATTGTTTTAAATTTGCAACTTTTTTGTATCAGATGATCTCAAATTGTATCTAGTATAGAAAACTTTAATGATATTATAAGTTTCAGGAAGATCTTAACCTTTATCATCATTTCGAAAAAAAGTTACTCAATTCCCAAAAAAAACAATTACCAAAGAAAAAAAAAACCACTTCCTATAACTGGTTGGGTAAATTTAAACTGTCAACAATTAAAGATCTAGTACATTTGACAGTAAATTACATTTACATAGCCATGTGGGGGAATTATTAAAAACATTCAAAATGTTTGGTTTTGTAATGGGGTCGACCAAAAAATTTCAAAACCCTCCCCATCTTTATCTTTATAAATCCTTAGTCCGTTCCCAACTTGAATATGCTGTATCCATATGGAATCCTTATTAGATAAATATGTCGACGCTCTCAGTCTGTTCAAAAAATTTCCCTAAAACAAATTTAAGTGTTATGCATTCATGTCTACAAACAATTATTGAAAAAATTTAATTTTGCCCTTAAACTAAGAAGGCGCAGTTAAAGGGAAAAAGCTTCCATGATTATTCCCAAAACCGATATATTGTATTACTTTGTAAATAAGGTTCGTTTCAAAGTTCCAACTCGACGCCTGTCCTGAAAATTTCTGTTTGCGCTGAATAAATTCAAATGCTTTGGGAAACGTTCACCAATTATCAATTGTTTACCCAAATTTAAATTTTAATAATGTTATATTTTAGTATGAACTCTAAAAATTCAAAAAAAGATTTTTTAAAATTGGAAAAACTGGTCAAAGCATTCTCAATTTTCAGTTTAACAATTATTATATTTAATATGGGTAAACGTGCGATGAACATTGTTAACTCTTTGTCAAATAAACCTTTATCTTTAATTAGGGCATTGTTTTTTTAAAAAAAGAGAAAAAAAATATATATAAAATGTTTAAAAATTTTTTGATTATAATATATAAAATAACGCTTTCTTTTTGCATACATGAGCTAGATTCTTCTTTTCCCCGCGTATAAATTGTAGGCCAACCCTTGATCTCGAAATGGCGAAAAAGCTAGGTTCAAAGTGTTTGGGCGTGGATTTGTTGCCTAGCGAAAGATCAAACAGCTGCACTAATCCCGTTTTTTTGCAACCGGGGATCTTCCTAGAATAAAAACCAAATTTTATTTAAAAATTATTAAAAATAAAGGAGCTTTTTAACCAGTCTTTCAATAACTTTATTATAGTTGTTAATTTAATTGAAACGTTAACAGTTTTTCTATTTGTTGGTAATGTATCCACTGAATATAGTCTTTTTTCAAACACAAATTTCCTACCTAAAGGGCAACTCCTGTCGCAACTACTTGTCCAAATAAAATTGTAACCGGGCGGTTTAAGACCCGTAACTTAGAACGATCGCGATTGTGTTTGCATCTGAAAAGGGAACCACTAGGACGGAATTGCAGGAATTTAAATTATGTTTTCTAACCTTAGCAGCGCAACCACCACATATATCAAAAGAATACAATTTTTCTTACCAAATTCAAATTACCTTCACCAAATCAAGTTCAATTTCGGAATATTCGATTGTTTTCTGGAAACCTTTGAGGGTCAAAACCAAATCAGGGGTTGGGATAATATCTTTCATCTTAATTGATAAATGGGAATAACTACTAAAGCACCTTTTCCATTTTTACTCGGCCTGGGGCAAGGTCTATCTGGGAAATTTTATTTTACCAAATCCTATTTTTGGAATTTGGAATGGCCCGTTCCATAACCTATCAAGGTTTCATTTCTTTGATTTCGTTTAAAATTCAGTGATCCGCATTTTTTCTTAAAAGTTTTCGTTTCATTTGTGCACCTTTTGTAATATTTCCGGATTACCAGAAAGTTCCAAAAGCAAAAGTGCATTGCCCTGAAAATGTATCGGCTCCGGCGATAAAAGAAAAAAAAAGCCTGTTCCGCCTAGTTCATCCGGCAATTTGGTTCCAAACCCCGTTGGGATCTTTCATGGTTCCTTCCTGTTACTTTAAACAGATATCAATAAAATCTTCTCTTTTCGACGCTGCCGGGTTTTTAAAACCCATTTTTGACGCTCATGAAAATTTTTTCTTGGTCCAAAAAAATTTTATATTCAACTTAATTTAAATAAATCCGGTAAAGTGTTAAGATAAATAAATTTGGGGTTGTTAGAAGGTCGGTTTCCAAAAGCCGAGTTATTTCCTAAAAATGGTGAATTCGTTTGTTTTTGTTTCTGTATAATTTACTAAAAAAATTGAACCTTTGTATCGTATATAATACCGGAAAATGGTTTTATCCCTTGCTAATTGATTTGTTCTATTAATTCACCAAAATCCCGGCGCATCTTTTCCATTATATGAACATGTTCTTAGCTTCTTTGATGTAAAGTTAATTTTAAAATTTTCCTCAAAACCGCCATCGTTTTAAATCATCAATAAAAATAACTTACTGCTGAAGTCAGAATTGATTGTGAATCCACTGAAAACTTTGAAAATCACCAAAGGAAGGATAAACAAAAGTTTCTAGGTTTTGTTATTAACAACCGGCTTATTCCCAAAATTTAACCCAACGTTATTATTATTTGTTCATCATAAACTCCTTTGAAGTGTTCAGCTAAAATTTCTTTCCGGTTTATAAACTTATAAAAGGTACCTGTAACCTTTGGAATATTTTCTCTTTTGCCAATAATTTCTGTTTTAACCCGTATTTTGAACCCAAATATAAAACTGTCTTAAAACACAAACCGATTAGTATAATTTTGCAACATTTTCAAACCAAATTTCAACCTGAAGAACCCCCGTCCGGGTAGCAAATAATTATCAAAATACAATAAAAGGCGTTGAACTAGATCCACTACCTCTTTAACAATGATTAATTACAACGAGACATAAATCACTTGAGCAATTAAGTTAAAAACAATCCATAAAAAATAATAAATTGACTGTTATTTGGGAACCAACCAAGGTTTAATAAATATTTCTATCAAAAATTAAACCTTGAAATTTTACCTTTACTTTTTTGGGAAAACGGGTGTTGGTCGACCACCGACCAGGGGGATGGAATCTCCGTGCAGTAAGCTGGTTCAAGGTTGGCAGTACGAAATTGATCCGGCGGTCAACGTTCTTGAAAAAGGTCTATGTCCAGCCGTGGACTAAAGGGGCTGATATGAGATGTTTGATGAAGGTGTGTTTTGGGCCGTTTACTCTCTTCAAAGATCACCATGTTGTTAGCCCAAGTATAATATTTCTTTTTTATAATATCTTTATTTTTGTATAAGATCATTTTATACCAATTTTTACTATAAACTATCTTCCCCCGGGTTTTCTTCCTTTTTTACCGGAATAGCTCCGCCAATGGAAGATTTTCCTATCTTACATTAAAACTTTTTTTTTCTGGAAAAAATACCTTTTATCTTTTTTTTACATCCTTAAAGTTTTTTTTATTTAAATTAGGCATATTGGTAAAATATTTTTAATACGTACTTTTTTAATTGAAAAAGAAACAAATTACCACAACAATACTTTCGCATTTATAATATTGGTGGATAATAGTATTAAAACTTATTCAAAGAAGAAACTCAGCTTTGACATGGAAACCATATCTACTCACATATTTTTCTGTATGTATACAAATAAACCGTTACTTGCAAGGTCATTATTTTAATTAACAACATCAATTATTAAAAACTTTTTAAATCATACCAATTGGCCATTTAAATGGTTAAACGCAATAAATTAACGTATGATATTGTAAAACGAGCAACTTCTAAAACAACAATTGGAAACATTTTTGTTTCTTTTTATTATTTATTAAAAAAAAATAACTTAAATTATTATAATATTTGTCAAAACTTTTACGTGTTTTATAGACCTTTTTAAAAAAGAGAACTCAATTGGGCGTATTTTTTTATATTTACCTTTTTTTCCAATTTTCTTATTTTTTATAAAATGTGTATGGATATTCTTTGGTCCCTTTAAAAAAAAAAATTGTAAAAAGTTGTTTTTATTAGATATTCAAGAAATAAAAAAAATTTGGCCTTAACAGGACTAATTGTGCAAATTAAATTATAAAACGTTCCCAAAATCGTTTTAAATTGACTCAAACTAAGTTCTACATAATAAAGTCCTCCGATATTATTGTTATATAAACTCTCGATTCTCCTCGGCATGTCCTCAACAGGCATCGTCCGGTGTGTCGACGTTGGTGCTAACACTTACGGTAAACCCTTCCCTCCCTGGACACTTCCATTTACATTAGTTTCAAATTTAAAATTCAAATTCAAATATTTTTTTCCAATATAGAAGTTTACATTGGCATTGATTGTCAAACACACTACCCCAAGTTTCAGAAAAGGACCCGCCTCAGACCCAAAGAAAAACCGGCAGAAAAAACCTCAAGCAATTATTTTTTTATGTCATCTTTTAAAAATAACAAATAATTTGAAGCCATAACATATTATCAATTTTGAAAAAGACCTGGAGCGCCATTTCCAATTGGGATGTGTTATCATTTAAAAAGAATGGGAAGTTTATTCTGGAACCAAACCACCCTAATGATGGATTTTGTCCCTGGCTAAAAATACAGAAGATAAATGGGATTCAGGGTTAGGTTTCCCCTGACCCCCTCATAGACTTCCTCCAAAGCCCAATGCCGTCCATCCTTTGTCCTCAGCTCCCTCTTTCCCAGTTGGGCCAAATGAATCTAGCCTAGCTTCCGTCCCGGCCCGTCACTAGGTGTCGTTGTTTTTAACGGCCACCACTTCTCCCGGGGATTCCACCCCACCCGCCCTTTTTTTTTTTACCGTGGGAAATGCCTCCTTACCCCCTCCCCCGGGGGCAAAAAGACCAGGTTTTCGGACTCGCACCGACAAAACCACCACGTTGTTCCTTCCAACGCCTTTGGGTTGGGGTCACGGGCTTTTGCCTCATCCCGCAACCCACCGGCGCCTTTGGCCGCCAAACGGCCCACTTCCCGGCCATCTGGCTTCCCTCTGGGGCGTCGGAACTAACCGCCCTTCATTCTCCCGGCCCCTGTGGTTGGGTAACAGGCTCCCCAGGTCTGTTGCTCAGAACCATGGGAACCGGGTTCCCAACCCACACAAGGGACGTCTCCCAGCCGGCGGCCCGGATGTTAAAAGCTCCGCCCCCAAAGGCTCCATTTCGGCCGTGAAGGAGGAGGATCGACAACCATGCCGTTCCCCCCTTACGGCCCCCACCCGCATCAGCGGTGCGGCCCCTCCCGAGTCGCGGAGGATGGGGAAGGCGGCCACCACGGTTAAACCTCCTCTTCCCCGCGACTCCACCCTGGTTTGCAGGGGACAGGAAGGGCGGCACGTCTCCCCACAGCCGTCCTCGCACCCTCGAAAGGTGCATCCGAAAACCGGGCTTTTCCGGCCCGCCCAAAGGCAACCTCCCCGGCCCGGCCCACCTCCGGCCGGCCAGGTTTCTTGCTTCCCCGCGGCTGGCCCAAGCCCGGGTAAACCCCACCGCTACGACCGGCGAGAACCTGTTCGGGGGAACACCCCCGCCCAACTGGCCAAACCGCCTCCTTCCGGGAATAGAATGCCGGGAACTGGGGGTCGGGCATTTTCCCTCTTCATCAGGGGGTATTGGACCGTAATCTACCACCTGATGAAATGCGGGTTGGTGGTTTTGTTCCCAAAAGCCTCGTTCGTTATTCAACAGGGTTGTCCACGTTCCAAGTGAGGTTAGCTAAGGGTTTTAAATAAATGGTTGGAGCCCTTAAAATTTGTCTTAATTTTGGTAGTAATGATATAAATTTTATTAAAAACAGATAAATTTGTTATATAATTTGGTAACTCATTATTTGACTGATTTAAATTTGAACAAAATTCCTAATGTAAAATGGGTGATGAGAATGATCCTAATAACTTTGTCTAAGATAAAGGAATGCAAAAAGTTAATTTTTTTTTTATTTGTCCGATTCTCATCAATTAAACACATACTTTTATCATACATGCTTGATTTTATTTTAATTTTTTTTATAATCAAGCCCTTGACTTCGACTCCAGGTTGTATTCTGTTTTCTTGTCTTGAACCATTTTTTAATTTGAATTGTTAAAGAAAATAACGGTTAGTTATAAAAATTTTAATATAATACCCCCCCCTTATTTTAAAAAACCCATTTTGGTTTAATAAAAACACCCTTATTGGCCTTAATTAACCAACATGCCTTGTTGTTTCTGTATTTTCTATTGCGGTGACGAACGTAGTTAATTAATTTTTACTTTTTTTCCTTTTACTTTATCAATCCCTATTTTAAAATTTATTCATAATTAAAAAATAAATAAATTCTTGGTTAACCTAACCCCAAAGTTGTTTTAATCCGTTGAAATTTTATTTTGGGTTAAAATAATGTTTTTTCGTAAAAATGAAAAAAGGTGAAAATATTATGTTACATATCGTAAACTCAATCACCGTTAAAAGGAAATTAAAAACATTCTCTAAAATATTTGATGTTAAAGATGCTGAGATTAAGGGTTCTCCAAAAAGGTTTAAATATAATTATAATAGGTTTTTATTCAGTTTTAGTTTGATTATTTGGTTTTTATAAGTGCATTATAAGCCTGTATTACTGGGTCCAAGCCGGTCTTCCATATTGAATAAAGATTTTATTTACACTACCCCCCAAAGGAACTTACTAAATCTGATGATAAAACAAAAATGACTTTTTCTGACTAATAAGAGGATCCTCGGGATATTCTCCAATTACAAATTCAGTTTTATTTCACCAAACGTTGTCAATTTCGACAACTCCAGATTTTTATCAAGCCCAATTTGGCTCCGGCGTTGCGTGTCGAATAAACAATGAAATTCTCATTAATTGTTTGAAAAAATTGTTACAAAACCATCAAGGAAAATTAAATGCGAATCAAACACTTGAATCCAAAAACCATACGCTAAACTTTTTCATTTTAATGTTTTACTTTCATTTTGACTCCCCCTAATTAATGCCTTCCGCAAATGGGGTTTTTGGACCGTAATCCTACAATCCGGGTTTTGGGTGGACCGGCTTTTTAAGTCCAAACCATGGATCATCTTACTTTTCAGAAAATTGAATGAGCTATAAACAACTACACACTTATTTTATAAATTAAACATTTTACAGTACTGCCTGAGGCATCGTTGCCATTATATATTATTAGTAGCATTGTGTCTAACCTTAATATAGACAAAATAAGTTATTTTGCCGTAACAGTATAATTTGTGGTAAACACATACAATAGACTAATAATAATTTTTTACTATGCCATGTCAGCATAAAAGTTGGCGCCCCTGTGTCGTAGTAAAATAGTGTCAAAATTAACTTTAATTAACAAATATTTAAAATTTATTTTTAGTTAAAATTTATTTTAATTTTTGGAAAGTTTTTAATAAATTCTGCATTTGAATTAGCATATTTCCACACCGCCAATTATACTGACTGGTAGGGTATGGGACGAGAGCCAGCAGAGCCTGGATCATAAGAAACTGAACAAGTAAGGAAAGACATAGGACACGTGACTTAATAATCAAACAAAATCGTATTTTTTTTTCACCTATAAAATGAAATGAATTATTTGCATTGGTTCTGAACAATGAAATCGATTTGGAATGTTTAATTTCGAATTTGGAATCGTCGCGGGTTATTCAATTAATATTAGATTGGCGACGTTGGTATTTGTATGGCGTCATCTTGTCTTTGTTGTAAACTTTGATAGGATCTTATGAGCCTTTATTTTGTCTCCATACCAAACTCAAACAATTAATAAATATTTTTGTTTAAAGTGTTTAACTAAATTAATCAAATTAAATCAATTTATCCATTAAATATATCAAGAGATATCGACTGTTTTCGTGTACCAAAAATAGTAAACAATATCACTAAGTAAAGAGAAATAAATGTGTTGGAAAAATGTCAAAATGTGTATAAAACAAAAGAATGGATAAACGTAACAGTTATGAACAAATTGTCCTATATTTAGAGGGCACGTACAAAGCCGGGTGAGTTCATTTTACGTAGTGCTCGTAACCCTCTTTTAGCTTAACGCGGCGGAATTACAGCCACTGTTATCAAAAAGGACGGAAGAAAACTACAAAGATAGTTAAAGCTCTAGAACAGTAATTTCGTTGTGCAAACAAGCCTAGGTTAAACGTGACAGTTTATTCGAAAACACGTTATTGTTTATAATGTATGTGTGTCTAACTGAAAATCTAATGCTGATAAAACCAAGTAACTTGATAATACTCTACTGTGCCTGTTACTGTGTTGGTTAAAAGCTATTATTAATATTTGTATTTTGATAATCCATAGATTTACTTTCAGAATCGTTGGGGCAGGGTCCTATGGGACCATCGTTTTTATTACTTCTAATTATAGAGCCGGAGTTACACAATGATGTTTCATTTATTTTCATTAATACTACAATAATTATTTTAAACATCCCTGTAACATTTTTCTTCCACATGATTCAATAATTATTTATATTTTATATAAGGTAATAATTGTTATTGTTTAAGTGCAAATGAGGAAATTGGTGTGGTATCCTCATAGGCAGCTTTAATTTCTCTTTGCAGGCTATTGAAAAATCAAATCACGGAATGCATATAACTATTTGTGTATATATTTTATGTTTTTCAATTGCTACAATAAAAGGAAAGTAATTTTTATACAATTAATAAAATAATTTTAATACAGTTATGTTAGCAGTAAAAAAACATTAAAACCAGCATAAGCAACATTTAATACATTAAAATAAAGAACTATTAATTGAGGTGCGCAGAGAAATACGCGAGTGTCAGTCAGGTTCACTGCAACCGGATATCATTAACTCCTCGCAGTTTGCTACTACGGTTTCGCATGACGCAAATAGCCGTAGCCAGCGTATTTACTGGGTAAACGAGACTTAACATCCTATACCTCACGGTAGGCAGCGCGTTGGTGATATCTGTATTGCCAATGTGTATGGGCGTCGGTGACCACTTTCCATCAGGTGGCCCCGACTGCTCGTCTGCCTGCGTATGCAATAAAAAAAATATCAGTGGCTATATCAGTGACTATGGTTCTCTGACGGATCATATCATTTCTGATGTGGTCCTTCAGAGATCTCTACTCCGGTATAGCACTGTCCATAGCTCACTGAGCGACTTTAAATTTGCGGAAGAGTCGAACCATGACTGCCTAAGTCTAGGCACCGTACGTCTTAACAGGTAGGACACACCTTTTCAGTCGAGCGTCTTGAACATATCCTCCAGCGAGTCGGAGAACAATTTTTTTTATAAAAATGGATATATTCAGTATGGCCACTTTAGACTACGACAGTCATAGTAGCATCATCATATAGACATATCTGCATTTTGTTATATTGCCAATAAATTTTGCACCACTGAAAGACTCGAGGTAAGATCAGGTCTCGATAACGTCAAAAGCCTTCTCATAGTCCAAAAATGCCATGCACAGGGGTTGGTTATACTCATGTGTCTTCTGTATAATCTGCCTCACTATGAGGATATATGGTGCTATAACCCTTCCGAAACCCGGCTTGTCCTCTAGCTACCCTTTGTTCGAGATATCTTGCAAGACGGTTTAAGATGACCCTCGAAAACAACTTGTAGTCAGTTTTCAGGATTGATATTGGCCGGTAGTTCTTTAACATGGTTTTATCGCCTTTTTTGAAGAACAATATGACCAAACCCCTGTACCAACGTCTATTTAACTATAAGCAGAGCATAGGTAACTAGACAGTGGAGTCTCTTCGGCACCGGTTTACCGGCGGCCTTTAATAGCTCCGTCGAACTTCATCCTCTCGCGGGCTAAGAGTTTAAGACTTTAAGAGTTAAAGAGCTCTCTCGCTATCATCTAGGCCTATTTCTGGAAATCCTTCGTTGCGTTTTTTGTACCATAAATTTAAGTCTGTCTTATTTTGTGTCAAAGAATCGGGGCTCTGTTATCGTCATTGCCTTTGGAGCAACAAAAAACAAATCAAAAAACAAGTTCATCAAGAACAGCTTCTAGCTAGAGGAAATTGACGAGCGAAATTCGCTGCATGCTTGTACTCCTACTTTGGCGTTGGATTTCCAATAACAACGTTGAAGTGAGCTTGGTAGTGTTATGTCCGGGTTTGTCGACGTTAGCGCGTATAGGTAAGGTACGCAACCATTGCCGACACACTGGGCACTTTAAGTACTTTGTCAATGACGGATTTATTGACAAAGAACCCGACTCCACCCTCTAATGGATTTGATTGACTCCCTGTCTGAAGTACAGAAGATGACCCGATTCTAGGGTGAGTATTCTTACCCTCTCTACGGATTTCACTCAATCCCATAACGTGCCATCTTATGCACTTTAGCTCCTCTTCCAGTTGGGCCAAATAATAATCTAGCAGTAGCGTGCGCCCGTTGTAAGTTGCAATGGTCAGTTTGCCTACGTACTCCCGGGGAGTCACCATTAGGGGGTTTTGGACCGTGTCCCATAGCGCTGGTCCAATGCGGGTTGGTGAGTTGTTCGCCATAGCCTCGTCCAGTGTTTAGCAGAGTGCACCACGTGCAGATTTTGAGAGAGATCGGCTTGGGTTTCGAAGATGTTGTTTGGAGCCTTACGGGGCCTAAGGTGTTTACGCACGTAGATTACAGATTTGTTAAACGCGTTATGCATTTAAAAAATCTGTAATCTATGTATTTAAATAATTTACACTATATTATCCTTAAATGAACTTGAATGTGCCCCTATTGTAATTTTTAACAATATTTTACATTAAAGTGTGTATTGTTGTTATTTTATTAGATATATTAGTTTGGGCATCAGTCACCGCATCATGCTGAATATAAAATTGCTCTTTCCATTTCTAACATTATTGGGTAATTATTGTGGTAAGAAAATAAGTGATTATTTTCTCATCAAATGATATGATTATTAATATTATTATTATTGTGTAGTGAACTATAATTATGTGGAACCTATTTTAAGTCCAACTATTACAATTTCGAAATCGTTTGCAATGAGATCGCGAGGGGTTGTGATTTTATGTGCCGTTCTTTTTTTAATTCTTATATATCTATTAAACTACATATCACAAAATATTTTAAAAATGCAACCAACTGCTAATACCTAACTGCTAATTTAAACAACCTTAAACAACATCAGAGCACAAGGAACGGTGCAGTGCGGTAACATATATGTATTAACCAAAAAAAATCATACAGTCCGAATTGATAACCTCGTTCTTTTTAAACTCGGTCTAAAAGAGGCAAATAATTGTGACGAATATTGCATTTGCAAGATGGTTCTAAGTTGCCAGCTTTATCATTATAGGGTAGAATAACACAGACAAAACATGTTCCTTGAACTCGTCTTCACTCAATCATAGTGCCGTTGTTGCTTGTACAAGATATTCCGATATGATTTTATTGATATTCTTGCTAGGCTTATTATCGTATCTGATTAACTGCATATTTTAATATTCTTCAAATAGTATAGCAACGTGTTTTCCGTTGAACGTCAATCATTCTTTGCATATCTTATAAATTATGGAATATCTCCTAAAGAGCGAAATTTAATCCTCTCAAGCATACTATTACGGAACATAAACCGTCTTCTCAAAGCCCATTTAGTAATATTTTATTTATATTAAAAGTCCTTGTCTTAAGAAGTGCCTTGACATTATTATTTATCAACAATATTTTACCCATAAATAGTTAAAATTTTGTACGTCCGAAGATAACATGCTGGTAGTGGACTGACAATTTATTTAAGATTTTATTCTCAATATTGTTATGTTTTGGTAATTACATAACTATTATTTACGGTTGTAAAATAAATAGAAGAGGTTATGACAGTGTACAAAGAGAAAGATAAGCGCAAATATATAGAGTAGCTTAGACATGAAACACGATCTTATCAGTTTAGTTTTTGACCAAGCCTAATCTCTGAGCTATGTTCGTAAAAATATTATATCGTATAAAATAAAAAAAAACAATAGAATAATTCTGAGTCTACTTGAGTAATAACTTGTTTAAAGAGTTTCTTGAGCGAGTTTTAAAGGTTAAACTGGGACCTCGGATAGTCGTCACTTAAAATTTTATTTACAATTTAGAGTTATATTTGTATGCAAAAAATCGCACTGATTAAATGCCTGAAGCCCAAAAACATAGGCTCAGAAAAGTCAAATATTTCTGCATGAGTAAATAGTTATAATATTTGACTATTATTATAGGATATAAACATTTCTGATGTATTTTTAAAATAGAAAACAAACATGACAGCTGAGACTTTGTTGTCTCAATATAAACAATTATAAAACAGAAAACCTTAAAAACTAAACTGATTAAAAATTTAATGCCAATTTAAACGTGAGATTAGTACGAAACTTACAACGTATTATTAAGCAATAAATATAATGGAACTGACAGTAGTGATCAAATGTAATAAGATGGAAATTTTGTAACAAAAATATTGCATTGAAAATACAGATTTTACAAGTAAAATAAAAAGCGTTGATAACAGAGCTACGCCAGTGTCATTCACGTGCAACAGGATGTAATTAACTCCGTGTACTGTTGCGAAGATAGCTGTGCTTCAAGTTACCTAAAAACAGTAGGTAAAATTTTTAAGGGCGTAGAAATGTAAAACTCAGGTGATATTTTGCATTTCAACTGTTTTAATGAAACTGATCCTAATTGAAATTTCTTTACATTTGGATTTAATTATTCGGCGCCTGATTAAATTTTTAATGTAAACACTTGAGAATTACACCATTTTCCAACATTATTTTACGGGTATCTGTAGTTTCAGTTTTATAAAGCAAAGGCCTATAGCCTTGCTTTATAAAACGGAGGTCGTGGGCGTTATATCCCTGGATAAAAGGGAAATTAGCTAGATAAGGGTTATTTTATGACAAAGCATAGACACCCAATCTAACACAACATCCGACTCTGACACTTCCATTTCAATGATCGGTGCTCTCTCTTTGTAAAGCTCTCATACACTCGCGCATAAACGGACACACGCCAAATCTTATATTATGAATAAGTAATTATACTTATATTGAACAAATATTTTTTAAAAGGATTTTTAGATTCTCCTAACATTTTGGTGGCAGCTAATCAAGGATATATAATTAATTAGGATCAAGTCTGGTTCTCGGAACGTCTTCAGTGTCTCATAACAAATATAAGTGTGTTCCCTGAACAGCATATAATAAAATGTTTTAAACGCGAAATTCAGCGACGTTCTGAAACTATCGTTCCGACTTCAAAGGAGAACACATCGGCGGCAGACAACTCAGTCGGCAGCATCGTCGAGCTGAGCTGACAGGTGTCTTCGCATCTCTAAGCAGGTGCATTGACGTGATCCAACAACATACAAAAGTAACTCATCCCGCATCCTGATAGAAGACACACACATGATGATTCTTATCTTATGACTTAAATCTAACAATATTTTGTAAAGAAAACATCGAAAACTAACTAAACTAGTGTATTAAAATTAAACAAAGTATTATGTATTAAAATAAGATTACATCCTATTCAATTGCTCCAGTCAAAACACATCGTCTTACGTCGCCTACGTAATCTCGGAACGTATCGTGTTGCAAGTATTGTATTGCATTGTATTAAAACTATAAGCTCGACTCCGAGTCCATCTTACGATTTAATTTTATATTATTTTTGTTTTTTTTTTTTTGCACTTTTATTTTTAATATACAATTTAAACATGTCGAAATCAGACTCAAAGAAAGATTTAAGAGAAGGAGTAAATAACAACGAAATATCATTAAATGCCATTTTAAAATTCATAAAACCGTATAATATCGAGGGAGAGAAATTGGCAGCATTTCTAAGAAATTGCGATAGTGCAATGCCATTAATTTTACCTAATCAGGAGCATATAGTACTTAAATTCATTTTGAGCCAATTAGAAGGCAAAGCAGAGTCCGCCTGCTCAATAAAGATTTTGAAACGTGGCCTTCACTATAAGATTTTCTTAAACCAATTTTAAAACCAATATTTTCTAAAACCAACCAAAACATTACTCTCACCTACTTACAGATTTACAAGAATGCAAACAAAATATTAACGAAAGTGTAAGTGAATTTTCGTCACGGGTAAAAACTTGCCTACAAAAATTATTAACAGAAATTACAATATCCAACTCGAAGTAAACAGAACTCGTGGGTAAACCTCTGGAACCTGTGGGAAGACATCACTCCTAACACATTTAGATTGGGGTTTCAACCCCGAAGATCTCGAGACCCCAAAACACTAAATTAGGCCGTTAATTTGGCCATATCGGAAGAGAAAATATACCAATATTACATAATATATAACTGGACAAGACGAAGGGTCTTTGCCCAGTACCGCTTGGAGTTATTAGTGCTCATGAATCGTTGAAGTTCCTCGAAGGAATGTTCCTTTAGGTCACAACCAAGACCTCTTTTTATTATAATCATACTAATTTTAATCCAGGCAATTTTCATTTAATATAATCAACATATCTTCTGAGGATCCATTTTGTAAACATTGAAACAGAGAACAGGTCATTTAGTTGATAACAGTCGACTCTTTGAGCAAAATAGCAAATTCAAATACTCAAACGGAGTTCAACCTTCTCACCTGCATAACCCTCGACCAAGGGCCGGCCCATCAGGCTATAGGGCAAATCTCGCATAAACTCACGGAACAAACAGTGAAGATAAGTTGAAGTGGTGCCACCACCGAAAATTAAACTAGATTATGTACCGGACAGGTATCGTACGGACAATGCAAAATTATCAAAAAGCGATGCCAATATTAAACAAACCCATGGACACGGTAACCAGCCCGAAATTCGATGTTCTTGTTACCTTAAAATTGCCAATAGACAGGGTAATCAGTCCCAAACTCACGGCTCTATTATTATAAATGCCAATGGAAAGGGTAATAAGTCCCAAACTCACGGCTCTTCGGCTATTAAGAATTATGAACAAAATTATATTATTTACGATAATAAAATATATGAAATAATATTTAAAGACTTACCTTATAAACCGTACAAACTAATGTTAATCGGAAAAACTCTTTACCTTTCTGTAGATTCGGTGCATTACTCTGTCTCTAAAAGGAAGTAATTAATAAAAACGCTAACTTATTAGGAAATAAAGTTAAGATAAAGGGATCGTATTTGAATTTACAACTGCAATTCAATCCAAAGTTAATCATCATCAGCCATGATAGTCCACTGCTGGACATAGCCTCTTAATACACTCCCTATCCATTAGGCGGTTTTGGACCGTATCCCACCACGCTGGTCCAATGCGGGTTAGTGGTGAAATTAATTAACAAATAATCAACCTATTAATTTAAAATCATAAAGATTTCCGGAGTGTCGAAGAAGTAGAAGTAAGAGTTCAAGGAATTAGAAATCAAATAAACAAAATGATTCAAGATGACATTATTAAACCATCGGTATCTCCATGGTCTGCTCCAATTGGAATTGTATCAAAAAATTTGGACGCCTCTGAAAACCCGAAGTGGAGAGTGGCTTCGATTATAGGAAATTAAACGACGTAACGATAGGTGATTCTTACCCGATTCCGATTTAGATCAATTAGGAAAGAGTAAATATTTTAGTACACTACATTTAGCTTCTGGATTTCACCAAATTAAAATGGCACCCCAAGATTCACGAAAAATGGCATTTTCTGTTCCACAAGGTCACTTTGAGTTTAATAAAATGCCGTTTGGTTTGAAAAATTTACCGTCAACATTCCAAAGATTAATGAATTCTGTAATATCTGGCTTGCATGGCATGCAATGTTTTGTTCACTTAGATGACGTAGTAGTTTATTCTTACGACTTATCATCACATATGAACAATCTATGTAACGTTTTTGAAAGATTAAGAGATTACAATCTAAAATTACAACCGGACAAGTGTGAGTTCCTCAGGAAAGAAGTTTTTTACCTTGGCCATTTAATAACTGAAAACAGTGTTAGACCGAACCCTAAAAAGATTAAAGCTGTAACTAATTTTCCTGTACCTAAAACGTATAAAGATATAAAATCATTCTTAGGCTTAGTTTCTTATTATCGCAAATTCATACCTGACTTCTCCAAATTAGCCAAACCATTGACCAGTCTCCAAAAAAAGGACGTCCTGTTTGTACTTGGAACAATGAACGCCAGCTGGCATTTGATACACTTAAGCATAAAGTTATAACAGCTCCAATTCTAATATACCCAGATTTTACACAACCGCTTATTCTTACCTGCAATGCCTCTGATTATGCTATAGGCGCAGTTCTATCCCAGGGTCCGATTGGAAATGATAGGCCAATCGCCTACGCATCGAGAACCCTAAATAAAGCCGAAACACACAATAGTGTAACGGAGAAAGAATGTGTAGCAATAATTTTTGGAACAAAAACGATTTTCTTTATGGAAAGAAATTTAAAATAATAACAGACCATAAACCACTTACGTGGCTTTTTAATTGTAAAGACCCAAGTTCTAAACTAATACGTGGGCGTCTAAAACTCGAAGAATACTAGTACGAAATAGAATACAAAACAGGCAAGATAAATGGCAACGCCGACGCCCTGTCTCGTTATCCTATATACCCCGTACAAAACGGAAATAATGATAATAGCGTTTATCCAGAAACAGAACAAATCGTAGGAGATCCTCAAAATCAAGTTTCTGATCCTCTTGCATTATAACCCGATCCATTATCAGACTTCTTTAATAAAAATAATCCTCCAGTTCCGTCGCCAGAGACAAGCTATAATGATGAAAATTACTCTAAATTTCTTAAAGTTATCAACAATAAATAGTTTACACCAAAAGTAAATATAAAAGAGTGTAACAAAAACATAATTAAGACTAACTTTAATATAACTGTTATACCTACCTCAATAGACCTCGACGAATCTAATCCACATGTACCAGAAAAAATAGACGACTTGTATAATAAAACAGAGATTTTAGACAAAGAAAGGACTTTACATTCCTATTTATCGCTAACAAAGAATAACAAAATATATTACTTACTCTTCACCAAAATACACTATTTTGATTGAAGATCTTTTTAAAACAAGATATATTAATTAACTCCCTCGTCGATACCTCATATATACGCTATAACGGACTTTAAGAATCTTTTCGACGATTATCAATTTATCAAAATTTATAATATTGTCATGTATTTATTTCACAATACTGGTATAAATATTTAAATATATAAAAAAACACTATTATATACCCGTCACCAGTGAAATAAAAATATATTAAAAGAAAATCACGACTTACCAATAGCTGGACATCTAGGTCATATAAACGATGCTCAAAAAGACTTCGAGTAAAAGTATTATTGGAAAAATATGTAATGATGTGAAAATTTGTAAATAAATGTATTCAATGTCAGACTAACAAAGCTTCAAGAAAATGTAACAAAGCACCTATGCAAATAACTTACCTCTTACTAAACCTTTGAACGTGTTGCCCTGAAGCAGGTCCTGCAAAAATGAAATTTATACCTACCTTACAAGGTGACCTCACAAAGTTTTTTACGGCATAACCGATTCCTAATTCCATGGCGGCTGAAACATGTGAATGCCTTATTCATTTTATATCCTTATTTGGTATTCCGATTGAATTAAAATGGAATGACCAAGGCTCAAACTTTACATCAGAATTGTTTAAACAAACCTGTGAATTTCTTAAGGTAAAACAACTCTGGTCCTCCGCATATCATCCACAAAACAGGGTGCTCTTGAACGAAGTCACTCAACCTTGTAAGAATACCTTAAATCATATGTTAACGAAAACCAAGACAATTGGCCCCGTTTTGTCTTCACAGCAATGTTAGCTTACAACACTAGTGTCCACTGCACCACTAACTTCTCCCCTTACGAACTTCTTTATGGACACAAACCTTTCATCCCGGATTTTTCAAAAACAAACCACAAACCTTTCATTATTTACGACACTGAACAAGGTGTTACGTATAACAACTATATCCGTATCCTTCAACAACGCCTCACATATTCTAGACAGAAGGCAATAGAAAACATGTTAAAATCCAAAAGTATTTCAAAAACTTATTACGATAAAAAATCTCGCCCTATCCAATCTAAAATAGGAGACTACGTATTTGTAAAAAATCATTTAAGATTAAGAAAAACTCTTTCACCAGTTTGGAGAGGCCCTTATAAAGTAGTAAAGGTTCGTGGTAATAATATACTATCGATATTAATGAAAAGACGTCATGTAAAATACCACTATGACGAAGTAAAACTTGCTGAAATCGAAGCACAGTAATAAAACAAAATTAAATGCACTTGTACCCAATATTGTATTATGACCGTTTATAATTGTGTTAAATATATATGTATGTTTAATTCAGAATATCCGTTTTATTTTGCAATTTTGTGTCATCCAGTTTCATCGAGCCTGTTACCAGGTCCTGGAATATATTTCGATCCGGTAGGAAAACTCCAGATTACCAACGGCAATTTACACGTTCTCATCCCTATCGAAATATCATATATTTACCCACATATACAAAATCTGGGATGCATAATTGTAACAACTAGACATTTTTGCTTACGATTCAATGACATCGAAACCGAGTGCGATAATATTATAAAGCCAATGATACCTAGACTTAGTTCATACTACTTACTTTAATGATACTAGATTAGGATTTAATATCCAATCTGATGACAAATAAATCCAACAGATCTACTTGGTTCTCGGGAATAGAAACGTTATTCAACCTAGTCTACCTTCAACACCAATGCATATTTTCTGTTTTAGAACCACTGCTGGACATAGTCATCTAATGCACGCCTTCTATATTAGGGGCTAGTGTGTAATTAATATTTTTTTATTAAAAATCGTGTACAAATTGGCGATGGAAAGTATCTAACAAAAATACAAGTCTGAATACAATATCCTTACACAAGATTTCGCTGTAATATTGGTCAATTTTAACTCTAATATTCTGCTATCAAAGCTTCAATAAAGTGACAATCGAAGTGCAGCTGGAATTTCAATTGTTGCGATATCCACAGCTTTAAAATTGTATAACAGATAAAATACTTTAAACAACGTGTCCTGTATTATTGTTCACATTTTCAAATACCTTATGAATTCCGATCATGACAGTTTGAATCAATTCTAAAAAAAATCTGGAGATGAGCAATCACTAATTGACAATCGACTAAATGCCACCATGTAGCTATCGTATTCTTTGTTGACATTTATTTAGAAAATTGATTGGTTAATCTATAGATTAGCATTTTACTTCGTACTATTATTTAAAGATGAGGTATTCCGCGCTTATCTCTATTCTTTTTACCTTTTTAAAATTTCTTATCTTCATCGTCTTGAGAAACAGAGAATTTACAGCGCCTTTTATAATACTTCAACAAGAGTTCATTGCAATTTTGAAACTTTGCTTCTGCGAATATTAAAAATTACCGCGGTATCTGTTATTAAAAGCTTCGCGTATTTCCGCTTCTCAGAAGAAATTATTCATATCCATATTTTATGCCTATCGCATTGTCTTGTTTATGTCACGTTTCACATAACAATATTTTAAAAGAAATGAGTTCTTTTTAACCCATTTGAATTTCATCAATGTCATCAAATTATCTTAAGATATAGCACGTTCTTCACAATAATTAGATTGTTAAAAAAACCTTAATGATTCATCAGCATTATAGTGACAATAATTAAAATAATTAAGTTTCGTACTCTGGATTTTATATGAATTGCGTTGCAGACATTATGTCAAATAAATTTAATTCCAATGGGCTTAAAATTTAAAAGACATTCGTCTTCCATGCTTGTTACTTCTACTTGCAATCGGTTGAATCGGTTATTAACAATATGCTCCATGCAATATGCTTACGTAGAAAAGTTATTAGATGGTCCAGGTTCCATCCTGGGAGCATTGACGTTCAGTCACTCTTTAACGGAGCAGGCTGCGCACATGCATGGCAATTTGCCAAATCAAATGAAACAGTAGAGGCTCGTTGCTCAATCATCGGAATCTAAAATATTACAGCAAGGTTGCAACTGCTGTAGAACGTCACAATGACTAAAATAAGACGATGTGTCTGAAAAGATTACAACATTTTGAGGGTAGTTCCTATTGAATTAAAATTTTAAAAACCGTTATAAGAGTAGTCACATGCATCCACATGTTAGGTATGATATCCTTCTACAGAGTTTTACTATGACTATCATTTTTCTTGCAATTAATAAAATGTTTGTAAAAATATAAATGAATTTTTCCTGATTAGACATAAGTCAGCAGTAATTTATTTTAATGGAATGCGCATCTTTAGATATAACATATATACCGATAGAACACAGTCCATGTCTGTTCGTAATAACTAAATAAACGTACTATTTCTAAAAGAACGAGTTATAAATTAAGCTTAAATGTATGTTCAATCATTTTGCATAGACCCAATTCGGAAAGCTGCCAAAACATTTATCATAAAGCAACTATAGCGTTGTAAACGATAGGTTAAGGTATATTTACTCAAGGCTTAAAGTATATTCACGTTCAGTTATATCCAGTTTTACTATATTTTTAACATAGTTATATTTCGATTTTTTTTAAATTAAAGAAAATGCAATAATATTTAACTATTTAACATTTTATGAAGTTCGAAACAGCTATGAATAATAATAATAATAATAATAACATATTTTTAGTCTAAGAGCATAGCAAAGTGAAGCAGTTTAAATTCAACCTGGCATGACGAACATTGTGTTAATTTTGTTCTAAGCACAGTACAGCATGAGATATTCACCGATCCATTGAGTCCCTGAAACATTGATTATTATTCATATTACTTTTTTTTAATTTTTATTTCTATGGCGTATTATGGTATCTGATTAACTGCATTTATATCAACAAAGTGTTTATTTTAATATTCTACAAATAGTAAACAGCTCATGTTTTCCTTTGAACAGGAAATATTTTTTGCTTAATATCTCCTTAAAGCAGCGTAAATTTAATTACTGTTCTAGGCATCTATTACGCTGAACATAAAAGACCGCCTTCATCGAAGACTCCTTTTAGTAATACTTTATATTAAAAGTCCTTATATAATGTGGTATAAGGTGCCTTTGAAAACATTTTTTATAAATATTTTTACGCATAAATGAGTTTAAATTTCTTGCGACCGAGAATAAACATGCTGCGATTAATTTTAGATTTTATTCTAAATATTGTGTTATGTTTTTGGTAATTGAGAACAGAAATAACTTTATAAAATAAGCTATGTACAATTTTATACTATTTTCTAACTTCGTATGTTTTTATATACAAGGTTCGGCTGCTTTATTTTTTTATTTATGTATGTCATTGACTTTCATTAATAAGATAAATAAGAAATAAAGACACGTAATATATGAATTCAGAGTTCCGCTAACTTGCTTATCTCGTTTAGCATGATTTAATAGAAAATTAAAAAAAAATGTTTTAAATAAGGGTGTGCCCGAGTTACTTGTGAAATACCCTTCGTACTCTCCGAAACAGGCACTTATATAACAGTAGCTAACTGTAAAGAATGGGTATTTGAGTTCCCGTTAGCTTCTGTTCTTTTGAGGTTTTGAAAAAAGTATACAGGTGTCACTTTTACAATGTTATACAATGTTAATAATAAATTGGAGGCGTATAACTATCATGTTAAGACTGTTTATTGATAAGTAATCTGTGGTGTATCACCTCTTTAATAATTAAGTTACTGGCCGGTAAGCCAGTGAGATCATAATGAGAGCATACCTAAAAGACAATTTCAACCGCTAGGAGCATCAGAAACTTTCAACAACTTTAAAGAAAGACTAGAATCTACTTTCGATTAAATAATATAACCGAAAATGAAACAAAAGCCAACATTATACAATGTACACAATCAACAGAGCTCCATAAAAAGCTCTGTGACTCAGTATGCCCAGAATAACCGATTAATATGTCATTAATATGTCACTTGATCTCATCACCAAAATACTTAATGAATATTTAGATCCAAAACCTAGCAAATGGGCTCTATAACATAAATTCATATCAAGAATACAAAAATCTGACGAAACTGTAGCTCAATTCGCAGCGGAACCTAAAAAATTAACAACAAACTACGAATTTAATTGCCAACCTTGTGCGAAGAACACATCAGAAAGTTTCCTTTGCCTACAATTAATAAGAGGCTTAAAAGATAATGACGCTCCAACAAAAAAATTACAAGATCAAGAGAAATGCACGTGCGTACCTCCCTACCAAACATAAGCTCGTAGGGGGTCAGGCCGTTAGCTTCCGGCGTTTGACAAAGTCGTGTTTTAGTCGTGAGGAGCTTTTGATATATTGTGCCTCCTTTCCCCTCTAAGCTTGGTAGTATCCTTTTCACTGTTTGATTGTATCGTTCGGCTTGTCCATTCGTTGCTGGATGGTATGGAGCAGACGTCTTATGAACGATCATAATGTCTTTGAGGAATACTTTAAACTCTTCTGAAATAAATTGTCCGTTGTCAGAAACTAAAATTCGTGGTATTCCAAAGGTGCATGCAAATGAATTATTTTTCATTCAGTTTTTGGACGCAACAAGTAGTTGTTGCAGTTTTGGTAGGTATTATCTCAATCCATTTTGAAAATGCATCAACTATTATAAAAAGTTTGTGACCCTGGATAGGTCCCGCTAAACCAATGTGCAATCTTTGCCAAGGTCCATCAGGTCGTTCCAATGGTGAAGTGGTGCCTTTTCAGGTTCATTCTGTTGTAATCTGCAGGTTCTGCACGATCTTACCTTGTTTTGGATGTCGTTATCAATCCTCTTCCAATATACAAAACTGCGCGCCTATACTTTCATCTTAACTATTCCTGGATGGCCGCCATGTAGTTCATTTAGCACGCGTTCGTTAAGTGTTCTAGGGATAAGAACGCGCGCTCCTCTTAGTATACAGCCGTCATGTAATGTAAACTCATTGCCCTGGAAACCGAGTGTTCTTAGCGAGATGCCTGAATTAAGTGCCTGTAGTAGAGGTCTGTGTTCTGAATCGTTTCTAGTCTCATTTGCTATCGTATTTGGGTTGATGTGTATGGTATTAATTTGCTCTAATTAGAAATTGTAGTTCTGGTCTATTTTATTAATCCTTGTAGACTCTATTGGAAATCTCGATAGGTAGTCGACATTGGAGTTATTTGCTGAAGTTCTATATTCAATATTGTAGTCAAATCCGGACAAGAAGTAGGCGTAATGAAATAACCTCATAGTGCTCATTGCTGGTAAGGTTTTATTTGGATGAAATATGCTTGTAAGTCACTTGTGGTCTGTTATGAGGGTAAATTTTCGGCCATAGATATAGTAGAAAATTTTTTTTGTTCCGTGTACTGCCATAGCATCTTTGTCAATTTGACTATATCTTTTCTCGCTGTCTGATAATGTTCTCGAGGCAAACGCAATAAATCTCTGTGATCCGTCAGTAAGTCTGTGTGATAGGACTGCATTAAGCCCTAGTGGTGAAGCATCAGTGGCCAACATTAGTGTTTTTTTTTGTTCAAAATGTGTCAATACTCTTTCGCTTAATATTTCTTTTTTTATTTTGGTGAAGGCTTCTTTGCACTGTGTAGTCCATTGGAAGCTTGATTCTTTCTTTAATAAGTTGTTCAAGGGATTGGTGATGGATGCGAGATTGGGTATGAATTTAATATAGAAATTTGCCTTACCGAGAAACGTTTTTAATCCTGCAGTGTTTACTGGGCGTTGTTTTTATTATAGCATTTATCTTGTCTTTGTTTTTGTGCATGTTACACATTCATATTATATTTGCATTTTTTTGCAACCTTCGGCTGTAGCCTTCGTAATTGGCGCAGTTGGTAGGATATTCAAGTAAATTCAGTGAATAGATCACCGACGTTGGCTATCAGAACCTACAAGAGCTGCTGCCGGAAGGAATATCCAGACATCGATACAGCAGAAAAGTGCAAATGCATCGGTGAGTACCTAGATCTTACTAGAGTTGCTTTCCCATCTTTTTTCCTCAAATATCCAAGATTTTTCATCCACAAAATTCTCAGACCCCTTGGTGAGGAAACTCTCATAGAATATTGCAATTAGACGCTAGTAGAAATTTAAACGTACTCTTAGAAGATAGTGAATTATTAGATTCATACGATCTAATAGCATCAAACTCTGTCAAAATGAGCGATGCAGTGGTAGACCAAATTTACAAAGCCCTTAGACTGTTGCCAGAATTAGATGGCAACCCAAACGTTCTCACAAGGTTTATTAATCTGTGAGACCAATCAGTAGCGCAGTATATGACATCAGATCCCAGTTACGCCTTAAACAATTTAGCATTACTTAGCGGAATCTTAAAAAGGTCACGGGACCCGCAGCTAGGACCATAAACTCAAATGGAATCCCTGAGACCTAGACCGGTATACGAAACGCGTTTGTCAACAATTTTGCAGATCAATGCGATGAGATCTCGTTATATAACGTCTTGGCATTTTTAACTTAAAGCTCCGCGACGCCACAGGAATTTTATGAGAAATGCCAAAATCTTTTTAGCATTATTATGACATACATCAGCTTTACACTATGTAGACCAATAGACTTAATAACTGGACATTTCGATCCCCGTGACCCGATAGACATCGACTTGTCCGCTCACCTATTACAGCAGTATTCATGCGACCATGAGCATAGGATGAGACAAGTATTTGAACTAATTAATGAGACATCTACATGACCGAACAAAACTGACCGAAAATCGCAACATAGACAGAGAACCTGAAAAGGACTATACCCCTAACCAACAAATTTATATCCGCAATCCTTTAGCAAATAGACAAAAACTAGCCCAATGTTATACACAAGATACCGTTCTCGCGGACCTCCCAATTGATATTTACACCAAAAGGAAACGAAGACCTATTGCTAAGTTACAACTAAAGCGTAGCCCTAAAGATCCCACCTTGGTACATGATAATCCTGCTGACGTTACTCCTGCGACTGACCTACGGACAAGATCTAACAATTGACTCACTTGACGAAGGACCTGGACTGCTACCGTTCAAATTAGGACCGACAAAAATACTTACTCACCACCACTCCTTCCTAGAATACGTAGACTTGAAACTAATCCAAAACCAAGTAGTCCGAAATGAAATAAGTACAATTCGACCCCAATTAAATAACAATACGTTCTCTCTGTTTGATCCTCATATTGAACATCTTTCTAGCAAACTCGATAGAATATCAAATCGTCTAAATTCTTTTGCTTCAAGCCGCATGAAAAGAAGCCATTGACGGTCTAGGATCTATTATAAAAAGTATTTCCGGTAACCTAGATTATACAGATGCAATTAAATACAAAAACTCGTTTTAGATCTTACAGGATAATGAACATACATTAGAAACTGAATTTAATAAGCATGTCAGTTTAAATAAAGATTGGATCACACGTGCCTCCAAAATTATCGATAGTATAGCAAAAAATCAGAAGAAAATAGGACGGTGCGTTGAATTTAATTATAGAAGCTGATGCAAAAGGGATACAGATCTTGTAAAGTACGCACATTTAGCACAACATTTCTTACTTTAGGAGATAATGTTGAAGACCTTTCAGATAAGCTCAATAATTTAGAGAACGTCTATCATTTATACGCGCATCGAGCGCTTCTTATTCAATAGTTAGTTTAGTACAAATTAAAAATATTGTAGGTAAGTTAAGGATCTTATATTCAAAGGATGAGATTCTGGAAATAGATTATAGAAGTTTTTATGAAATAATTAAATTAGGTTACTATTTCTTAAGCGGTAAAGTTGTAATAGTCATTAAGGTCCCCATTGTCAGCCCTACTACCTTCCAATTCTACAAACTAGCCATTGTCCCGAACAAAAATCACGAGATTCTTATCCCCACCTCACCTTTTATAGCAATTTCTGGTACAGATTCTAGGTACATAGAGACAGAATTTCCGGAAGTAAATTCGTTGCATCTATGTGACTCGAAGCAAAACTATATTACACATGATCAGACTGACTGCATTGAACACCTCATAGACCATCAAGAACTCATGACAACCTGCAAGCGGACTCGAGTTAATCTGACAAGAGAAGCCCTTGAAGTACTGGACGATAAGCACTATACATTAAATTTTCCTACCCCGACTAAAGTCAAGGTAACATGTAGACAGGAACAGTACCAAATATTATACGGAAGTTAGTTAGCTACTATACCAATAAATTGTAATCTGAAGACTCCTAGAACCACCATATCGAATTCCAACGATTATGGAATTATGGAAATGCCGCAATTTGAAAAACAAGAATATCTGCAACAAGAACCTATTACCATGAATGTGCCAAATTTGGAAAAACTTCATACACTGAGTAAAAAAATTAGTCTGGACTCTCCACTCTATTTGAATAAGAGCCAAATTATATACCATACGACTGTACCGATTTATGTAATAATTCTAATTATGGGTATCCTGATAGCTGTATTCTTCTACCGAAGACTCCGAGCAAGATCCCTGCGAAACAAAGATCAACCTGCCAGCAACGATGTAACTGAAATAGTACATGCTATCCCAGCACCAAGATACATCAGCCCAAATCAAATAAGGGTTGATCATAAGAACATTACAGCGATCCTCTCAAATAAGATTCTCGATTAGTTGCTGAACTATGGGGGGAGGTGTTACACATTCGCATTTGCTGGATATAGATTACGCGATGACCACCCCGATACAACATTCCGATCATAATTTACACATTCATATTTGCTGGAAATCGATTACGCGATGACCACCCCGATGCACATTCCGATCACACGATATCGCTTATTCAGCGATATGTTTCGACATCGCCGTCCCACGGTTCGGAATGCTTACACAGCAAGCAAGTTGGACACTGGATGTACTGGATACTACTAATACTGGATGCACCTGAAGGGGAACGTCACTTTTTGTTCGATCGTTGAGCAATCGTCACGTCTTAGTTTTAATTAGTAATTGTAATTGTAAATTGATTTAATTAAATTACTTTATAAATTATATTTGCATTTTTTTGCAACCTTCGGCTGTAGCCTTCGTAATTTGCAGGTCACCTTTATCTATAGTGAGTCCAAGGTAATTGATACTTAGGTCTTAAAAAAATGGCACTTATCCTTGTTTACTCTGAGGTTGCTTTTTTGTACTTTATCTAGCACAAGCTTAAGTCTTTGTAACAATTTTTTCCTTTGAATCTCCTTGAATAATTATATCATCGAAAAAGCAATTAATCCCTTCCAGCCCCTGCAACAGCCTGTCCATTTAATTTCTTTATGTACAGTTCGCCTGTTGTATAATAAATAAAAGAGGTGTTACTACAGTATGCAAAGAGAGAGAAGAGAGAGATAGCGCAAATATATAGCGTAGCGTAGATATAAAATACGAACCTAGCAGTTTGGTTTTTGATCAAACAAAACTTACTTGTACTTGAGCCATGTACGTAAAAAAATTATATGTATGAA
>JAGSMT010000928.1:0-44338 GCA_029286875.1 Lamproptera curius | reverse complement strand
ATTTGTTTCAATCTCTAGATGAATTTAATCACAGCAGACGAGTTGCTGACGCTGCCGGCGACGCGATGGTTAGGTTTTCCTTCTTGTTAAATACAAGAATTTAATTACTGCCCTTAAGGCTTAGGTAGCGACACCCTAGCAGTAGCCAGACACACCCTCACTTAGAGTGTAGGACATACACACACACTCATGACATCGGCCCCACCGGTGAGGTCGATAATTACACACCTTTGCTATATGACACGTAGCTTAACATATATTAGATAGGAGCGTTGCTGAGTTTCTTGCGCCACTTCTCTCCAGCGCCAACGCTTTAAGAAGTGGTAGTAACAATTTAGATAGAGCTCTTCTAGCTATTAAATGATCATTGCAAAGCGTCTGAATCGAGCCGAGGCGTCGGCCCACCTGGGCAGCCCTCGATTCAGCATGCTAACGGGAACCAGAAGAGTGACAACCAAGCCTAGGCTCCTTCTGGGGCCCTTGGTGAAGTTAAGTCACTTACGGGAGACGCGCTGTGGCAACGGGCCCCCGAACCCGGTTATGTTCTAATAGGTTTCTTCCTCAGAGCACGAGATCCATACCAAAAAAAAAGGGGCGATGGTTGGACTAATGCCCCTTCCAGTGCAAGGGATGCCTTACGCATCGATGTGTTAGTATGTAGTTTCGCTTGCAATAAAATAAAAGTCAGGTGTTTCTTTACTATTATGTGCAAAAAGAAATGGCTTATTATATTTCTTTAATGACTTTTATTTAATAGATGATACTGTTTTTTATCTAGTAACATCGACTACCTCACCAAATGGCATAATGCCATTGGCTGGATATGTAAATAAAAGGTAAATAATTAGAGTTAATACCAAATCAAGCTTTATAGCTTTTAGTGTAAGTTGATATAGTTATTTATAATAAAGTAAAGAAAAAAAAAAAAACAAAATAAGTATTTAAGTCATTGTTTAGCAAAACTAAAAAAAACACTTCCTGAATTATAAACTAAGAAAATAAAACATGAAAGAAGATAATTTAAATAAGTACAGCGAATAGTATTCAAATAAGCACACCTCATGTTTTTAGTTACATTAGACTCTATATAATCACTGCAAATAAAATTAAACCATTTGACCACGTCCAGAACTGTAAAAATGAGTCTTTTTCCTAACCATATACTCGTATAATTTTAACGTAGATGGCATCCAATCTCCCACTGCCAAGATTATTGCGTGCTATCCGATACATGGATGATTTTAAATCATAGATAGTCAGTGTGTTTGGCCCATATTAGCCTAAACAACTCGAAAACAACAATAACACATAGCTTTTTCCAAGTTGGACTCGACATCACCGCCTCCGAATTGTGAAGAAATAAATAATATTATGTGGTAACGAGGATTGTTATTTATTAAATGTTTGTTCACATTTTGCTCTAATGTTTGAGAAATATTAGCTGTTATACTATAAAAGTGTTAGTTTGAACTTAACTATGATACATTTTCCAATAAAAGCTAGAAGGCAGTAATCCTAATATTTAAGAAGAAATTTGTGCCAAAATCGAACAGTATTTTGCAAATATCCGATTCGGAATGTACTCGTGATCGAATAATAGGGTCCCCCCCCCCCACTTTATTAAATGACAAAGGAGGAATTTGATTTGTGCACGCAATTGTAGTCTTGTGGGATTTTAGCAGTCCTAAATGAACAAACAGATACGAAGTTACTTAAACGAAACGAAACAAATTTATGCATTTTTACACTGAGTCTCTCAGCTTAGGTAAACCTAAAATTAGGGAGTTAAAGGAACTTTAACCCGTTTAGTGATAATATTCTTGGTATAACATCTAAAACTGCGTGGGAGGATTACAATGTATTACATTCTAGCTATCAGTACTGCTTAGTAAAAGCTTGATCTTTTGTTTATATTATTTATATTTTGCACTTAATTTTATGTAAGAAACCTGCTTACATATTCAGTAAAAAATCAAGTATAAAATATGTATAAATGGTAGTGTTTTAGTAGGATTCACTTAAATGCGCTAAAAAGCATAAGAAGTGACAATGTATCTGTTAGGCAAGAATAAAATAACAAATCACTTACAGGACCGACTAAATGAAACTGTTTTTTTTATTTAATAATTGTTATTTTGCTTTGCACTCTAAGCTTCGTTAAAAATAAAAAAAGCTTTAAAACTATTATGTTAGTTATCAACATTCATTATAAATTTTGAAAACAGACATATATAATAATGGTAAGGCTTAACATTTTCATCGTGCTTATCGGCACTCTATTTACGTTATATTGTTCATTTATTCCTATTAACCCTAATTCCGTATAAATACTGCATGAATATAGCTAGGCTCCCTTGAAACATTGTTTGTAATTTAATAAAATCGCAAAACAAACATTGCATGCTTCGCATGTTAATATGACAAACTCGGCAGAAGTTACATCGTGTTTTGTCAAAGTGCGACCAGGCATTGTTGCAGACATGAAAACAACAATGTACTGCCTGCTATAAGAATACTATTATAAGAGATAGCTTATGTGACAAAAAGTTTCACCATGTTCCTCAAAAAGCTTTCATATTTCAGCACATTTAGTATTGTAATATTTTTTTAAATAGGCATTAATCATTTAACAGCCTAGATTTTATATGCTAACTTTTTTGTTGAAAAACAAACTAAAATATAAATTTGTAACTGATACACACAAAAGAGACGTGATTATACCTCAATAACCGACTTTAAATAGTTTTGACAGTTATTTTAGGTTTAGTTTATTACAAATATGTACCTTGATAAAGACTCCGACTCCTGGACAAGATTCGGTGTCTGTATTAGTTCGGAACATTATATCGTCCTAATAAATTGAAGCCCTTATCAGAGATTAATTACAACTGAGTCAAGTTTGCAGCGCAAATGAATTGGAGATTGATTTATAAGCGACATCTCCCATAGTCATGGATCATGCAAAATACAGTAGAGATCGATTCATGAACAGATTCGATCTCACATAGATTGTTATTTAAAACGACTAAACACATAATAATTGATTTGTAAAATATAAAAAAACACGTTTTTTGCCCGACGATGAATATAATTAGTAGTGTTTAATGCGGTGAGAATGAATTTAATCTTCTATTCAAATAAAGAAAACAAATGAGTTAATTGGAAAAGAATATATTCAGCTGCATTAATCCTTTTTTATGCGCAAATGATTAATCTTTTTTAGAATGAATATCTGTCGTCTATCAATAATTTGCAGTTTGAACCGAAGGTGGAAATTACATTAGAAGTCTAAAATAAACAAGGGGTATAAATTTCGAGTATTCATCAACGTTTAAGCCACCGAACGGATATACATTAAAGAGGTACGTGACAGAAACGGCCGTTTCAAGAGGGCCCTTCGCTTGGCATACATTAAGCGCCGGAAATACTTTTATCGGTATTTTTGTTTTCTGCGCAAATATATTAACCGACTCCTTCCGTAATATTTAATTCAGTTCCTGCGAGTTTTGTTTAATCCGATTGGCTCTATCGGAAATAAAGAATAAGTTTAAAATTATATTGTTCTGTTGAGATATTTTTTTGTTTATATTCGGTATCATATCTAATGATCTATTAGACGTAAAAATTTTAATGCATTATTAATCATCATCGCAACTTTCAATGTGTTACTAAGCAGTTTTTGAAGTGCAGGTAAAATATCTTCCTATCACATCATGGTATTTAATGTACGTTTCCATTGAATAATTGACTTTTTTAACGAATGTTATTATTTCACCATTTCGGAAGCGTACTAAAATCTCGCCTTCGCATGAAATACGAATTTAAAATTAGATTCAAAACGTAAGCTGCGCACAAATCAGACATAACACAGCCGCAAATTGGTTACGCACTAATCTTCCTTTCTTTTCTTACTATACCGCTCCTTTCGCCTGCCCTCCATTTTTCCTTTAATTTTTTCTCATCTCGCGAAGAAAAGAGGGTAAAAGGAGAATACTTCTTGACGCAGTCGGCGGCCAGCGCCGCCGCAGTTTGACAATTGCCTTCCGGAGTTCCGCACGCACTGCATCATATTTTAAAGTCACACGACGTGAATGGCCAGCGCTTCGTTCTAATAGTCGTAAGTTTACCGCGAACCCCAACCGAATCAACGAAGACGCCTACAGCTGTGCCTTCGTCAGACGAGGTATTTATCCTTCCTTTTATCGCATTTCCAATCCAGCTTCATAGCCACGTTGTTAGAGCCGGATTACGCACGTAGTCATTTGAACCGCATCCTCACATCTGGTCCTTTAATAGGATGTACCATATCGCCGTCACTTGAGCTGGTGATTCCATTCAAATTGGCTGACAAAACTTGAGTGAGGATGCGCCCGCGCAACCAATTTTAATTAAATATATTGTTCCATCTTGGTATTTGCATTGTGAAGAGCAAAATTTAAAGCCCGAGTATATAACTATATGATGCATATATCGATTTCAAGTGATCGTCATTCATTTAAACAAACACACAATAGTTGCAGTAATTCCATACGATGTACCTTTAGGTAAAACAGTGCACTTTGGCATTGCATATATTTACCCGAAATTGGGTTAAACTTGCACTGGAATTTTCAATTACTACTCTATTTAGAGATAAATCTATGGGCGAACAATTGTAATTAAATGTTTGAGCGGATACATAAACCAACAGCTGTAAATGTCATTTAGTGAAGAAAAGGTTTTTAAATAGTTTCTAATCTCCTATATTTTACATCAATTTTACTTCTTTGATTACGATAAAGAGACTAACGTTTAAAGCTTAAAGATATTCGATCATAATTATGTTTACATCATCCTGAGGTAAGAGCAATATTTAACCGACAACATGTAAAAAACGTATACATGAAAGTTCGCTTCTGCTAACTGTGAGTAATCAGTGAACGAAATAAAGGGTTATACCTGTTTTGTGAAATGATTTTAAATAGACCACATTGACGATACAATGAAGTTTCCAAGACTGTTTATGAATGATAAGTATTAAGACAATATAACAGATTTACTGTTGTACTTTTATGCTTTATTATTTATTTAAAAAGAAAATTCAATGTTTTACTTTGTAATTGCAGATAAACATAATTATTGTGCATAAAGTTATATTATCTTTTAGATAATATGACTTTACGGATAAATATATCATAACGATTACCATTGATATTAACTAGTTTGCGTTTGATACTGCTGTTTATCAATTACATCCTTAACGAGCTATTTGTTATGTATAGTTACAAAAAATGTAAATATTGTTGACTTATTTAAACTCTACTTAGAAATACATTGTAATGTAGAATCTTAAATACAGATGTATTAGTCACGTTATATCAAAATGCATAAATATTTTATGATTAAATATCATACAAAAAACTTTAGCCACATGACAGGGCCGTTATGTTAAAGATTTTAAAACGAGTTTATAAGCACTTTCATTCAAACTTTCTTCTGCAAACATTATAGGTATCTATTATCGGTTATAAATGCTGCAAGTTTCGCTAATCCTTCACGAACAGTAAATATTGACGCACATCATGAAAAAGAGTTACGTTTTACAATGTGGAACATTTTCACACTTTATTTTTACAAATCTCAGGCAAAATACTCAGGTATATATCAATCTCTTCTTAAAACTTTTGATTTAATTTAAAGCAGCTGATGAACATTCAGTTACTTAAATATGTTAAATTACATAAGTCTTATGAGCCCATCGTCTATGATTATATTGTCTATGAAAACAATATTTAAATATATGGTAGTTTTAAGAAATGATGTTTGATTATAAAACCCAGTGTATTCGAATTAGGTTTATATTTAATGATTTGTTGTTTTTGAAATCATAAATTAATTTTCCAAACGTGATGCCGGCGAAAATGCTATGTAACTAAATTTTTCTCCGATTTCATGAGTGTTGGCGCCAATTTGGATTAATTTATCTCCATGGCTCTGTACAAAAATAATTAGAGAAATGTAGGCTTCTACTTACTATTGCGTTTTATAATAGCTAAAATTTTATCTCATAATAACTTATATTAAATATAGATCTACAAAGTATCTTACTTAGATGTTCTACATAGCGATTATCATCATCATCATCATCATCATACTCATCACCAGCAGCCTTCAGCCGTCCCGCTGTACGTAGCCCAATGAACGGCAAGACGGCCGAAACATATTCCTTTGCTACTCGCTGCCAGCTTGACCCGACTACTGCACAAACGATATGCATAAAAATATCCGATAAGGAAGTTATATGAATGCGTTAAATTTGATGACGAAATAATTACGTAACATAATAGCACTAAAATAAGAATGATTACATGATTTAAATAGCGCCTAATTAAAAGTTAGCATTCTAAAAATATTTTTCATGAGTGTTAACAAAACTTACAAAGTACTGCGTCATTCGTTGTTAAAACATCGAGCCTTGTTATTGAAGGAAAGTGGTTGCATACAAAAATAGAAACAGAGCGTCCTCCAGCAGCGGTCCCTGACCGCACGTGTTCGCCGCAAGTCTCAGCTCGCTTCGCAGAAGTCATCGTCCGCCGCCGTGAAATCGTCTCGCTGCGCCATCTGCGTTTTAGAGTGCACCTGCGCTCATGAGAGCCTTTTGTCGCACCGCTGACGTCATCGCGGAGGAATTTATGCGCTCCTCAAGCGGTCGGCTTGTACGCAGCTGTGTTTTGCAACTCGTTTGCATAACACACATTTGTTAGCCGCTTGTAGCTAAGCGCATAATCTTGTTCTTAGGGTTATTTAATTCTGTTATTGGCCGAACAAGTCGTTTTAACGACTTTACCAGGCCCCGAACGTTTTAATATTCTGTTTCCTGTTTCAGAAGCAAGTCAGACACCTCCCTGCCGTAGCCGGCAGGGCGGTAAGAAACATCGCCGGCAACCGCCGGGGCGGTTTTTGTTTTTCATTGCGTTGGATGACGCAACCAATGTCTCGCTGCCACTAGACGCGACCTAACCGGCATAATGGTCGACCGAGAGCTCTCGACTCGCTTCGGTATCGATACCGGAGCGATTAGGGAGAAAATCGGTCGGAAATTATACCTCAAACTGACCGACGCGATGCACATCCTGATCGCAGAACATTGCCCCACCGCTCCAACTCCCGCTGAAACGCCTGGACCTACTGAGCCATTCCCTGTGGATGATAGCGACGACAATTATGTCGACGTTAGCATCTACACGGAATCGGATATGGAGGTCGAGGCCATCCAAAACCGCAAACCCGACGACGGCTTCAAAACCGTCAAATCCAAGAGGAAGCGCAAGGTGCGCACCTCATCACCCACACCCGTCCTTCCTGCAAGGCTGCAAAGCCTGACATTCCAAACCTGCCCCCAGCAGGTTCCCATACCGTCGTCCTCCCAGGCAAAAACCCCTACCATGCACCCTGCCGATCCCAGGCGCGGCCCCGCTCGCCCCTGCCCAGCGTCCCAACCTTCCCAGGCACTGGCTACCTGAGGAAACGCCCACCGCCGATATACCTCCGAGAAGGAAAAATGGGTTGAATACGCTCGGTCTATCCAATAGATTTAAATTTGAGGCCTCTGATAGCAATCAGGGATCAAATTACAATTAGAGACTCCTGATGATTTTAGAAAGGTGACCTCTTTCCTCCGGGAAAAGGAACACCAGTATCAACATCTCGCGCTCCCGGATGAGCGCGTACTTAGGACAGTGGTCAAGGCTGCCTAGGAGATCCCGTGCTCGGAGATAACTTCGGCACTAAAAGAGTTAGAGATTCCGGTCTTAGGGTACAACGGATGTACCACCCACGCACCAAACGCCCTTACGGCATGGTGTAGTCATACACTCGAGCGCTCTAAGGAAGGTAAGCGCATCTACGACGTCGAGCATCTGTGTGGATCGCCGTCTCACTTTGAGCGGCCTCATTCTAACGATTTCCAGGGCAGTGTCACAACTGCCAAATATTCGGTCACGCTGCGCGAACTGTTTCTGCACGCCCCCGTTGCGTTAAATGCCTCGGGGACCACGGTACCGCATCCTGTCCCAGACCCAGGACAAAGAAGTCCTCGCCACCTACGAACCCTCCGCGTGCGTTAACTGTCGCGCTCCCGCCATACGGCTAACTACCTCGGCTGCCCTAGGCGCCAAAACGCAGAGTTCCTGCGATCCCAAGGAAGCTCTTCTAGGCGACCACCAATCCCATCCAACACCACCGCATTCACAACCTCCGTCCTTCAAACGCTTGGCAGTTCCGCCCGCGTGCAACAGCCAGCGGCGGAGCCGACTCCTGAGCGCACAGCGGCCCGCCGCCGCCTCAAAGAGCCAGCATGCAGCTAAGCAATGGCAGCACTGGCAAAACGCCGCGTCCTTCCTAAATCGCCAGATTTGTTTAATTTAGATGAATTTAATCAGCAGCAGATGAGTTCACGCGCCGCCGGCGACGCGATGGTTAGGTTTTCCTTCTTGTTAAATACAAGAATTTAATTACTGCCCCTTAAGGCTTAGGGTAGCGACACCCTAGCAGTAGCCAGACACACCCTACACTTACAGTGTGGACATACACACACACTCATGACATCGGCCCCACCGGTGAGGTCGAAAATTACACACCCTTTGCTATATGACACTGTAGCTTAACACCATATTAGATAGGAGCGTTGCTGGAGTTTCTGAGCCACTTCTCTCCCAGCGCCAACGCTTTAAGAAGTGGTAGTAACAATTTAGATAGAGCCTTCTAGCTATTAAATGATCATTGCAAAGCGTCTGAATCGAGCGAGGCGTCGGCCCACCTGGGCAGCCCTCGATTCAGCATGCTAACGGGAACCAGTGACAACCTAGCCCAGGCTCCCCTCTGGGGCCCTTGGTGAAGTAAGTCACTTACGGGAGACGCGCCTGTGGCAACGGGCCCCCTGAACCCGGTTATGTTCTAATCAGGTTTACTCCACAGAGCACGAGATCCAGCCAAAAAAAAAAAGAAAGTGGTTGTTTCTGATAAATTACCGTGGCCCTGACTAAGTTGTCGGCACTAAATCTATTTAATTTGAATCGGTGGCTATCCCTAAAATAACTTTTATTTTACAAGATATATTGCTCAGGGAAACATTGTTTAATCTCTTGAGGTTTAGCCGGCACTTTCGTTTAATAACACAAGGTTACGATTTTCGAAGAAAGAATTTCAATAAAATTCATATGAATCAAAGCTAAACTATTTTTTCTTTTCTTTTCAATTAAAATAAAACAAAATGTTATCCGTTACTTTTAGTAACTGTACCGGTTAAACAAGTAATTTGACTTAATATAGAAGAAAATACTTCTCGCTCTCTCTCTTTAAAACTGAAACTACAAAAAATAATTTTCTTTACGATGTGACATTTGATTGATAATGCTTTGTGCATTTTTATTTTGCTCTTTTCACTTCATCATATAGATGTTAACTTGCTTAAATTGAATTTTGAATGTTACTAAATTATAAAATTATTTAACACTGCTATATTACATGCATTTTTGAGACACTTTTATTTTATCCTATTAATAGTCGAATATCATGAAGACGTGAAATATTTTGTGGTCCTAAACGTTTTAAAGCTCTAATAGTTTCATGGATGTGAAAAGATTTGTTACTTAATTGAACAGTCTTCCAACGATTCCGATTGGAAAATTAATCGTGATCAAACAATAATGTTTTTCCCGCCGTTCATATAATAATGAAGAAGGAAATTGATTTCTGCAACCAATTGTCAAGTCATCCGGTATTCTTAGTCACTGAAAGAATAAACAATTGCTAAATCACTTTACTGCGATTAAAGGTAAACAGTTTTTACAAACAAAAGGCTGCAAAATAGAAAAATAAAGTTATTCAATTAACAAGTGGGATTTTAAACAAAAATAAGACCGACTTTCGAAAAGTACATAGCCATTTTAAGCAATACAACGGGTAACAAAGTGAATTTGCCCTGGCATTTTAAATCTCTCATATCTTTTAAAATATTCATTTAAACAAAATGTCGTGTTTAATATGTTTTATGCTAAGCGAATGAAAAATTATTTAAACGTACTAACATTTATGTCAACTTAAACTGTATCTTACATAAGCTTTGAGTGTGCTTGATTGCCATTTTTAAAAATGTTTACATTAAATTGTTATAGCTAGTTATTTTTAGAACATAAATATATGTATGTTTTCACGGGTCTTTATTGAGGACTAATTCATGTAGCACAGTTATGTAACACATACTTTCATGTCTATCTTTAACGATACTTGGCAGCGTTTGTAATTCAATTGCACGAGGTTGTGATTTTGGTGTCATATTTTTTGGGCAGACATGATAACGAACGAGGCAAAAAGTTTGCTAGTTCGTTTCTTGCTACACAAATATTATTTAATAAGATTCTTAACTCTTAGAAACGCTCAAGTCAATGGTCAGAGTCAAAATCATACTATTGTACAAGAAAGGAGACCAAAAGACATAAACAACTATCAACCCATTAGCCCCTTCGATATACAAACTGTTCTTGTCATATAATCGAGAGAAAAATTAGTCGTAATCTAGACTTACATCAACCTGTTAAACAAGCTGGTTTTCAAAAATACTATTCTACCATAGACCACATCCACTCAATAGAGCAAATAATTGAAAATAGGAGTCTCAATAAATTAATCAGGAGTTCTAATGGACCACTTTACATAGACTTTATTGATTACCAAAAAGCTTTTGACACCATAAACCACTCGTCAATATGGAATGCTCTAAAGTCACAAAATTATGACATGACATATATTAAAGTATTAAAACATCTCACAACAACATTACAAGCAGAGTGAAACTGAGTCAATAGGCCCACTTATACAAATTAAGAGAGGGTAAGACAAGGTAACCCATTGTTACCTAGATTGTTAATCGCAGTACTAGAGATAATAATTAATAAAATAAAGTGGGACCTATGTAGCCTTAAATAGATGGTACACATATCACTCACCTAAGATTCGCTGACGATATAGTTCTGTTTTCTGAATCTAGTAAAGACCTAGAACGTATGATAGTTTTACTTGAAATACCAAGTAGACAGGCAGGTTTAGAGATAATCTTGAGTAAAACCCAAGTTATTACAAACGCTGTCAAAAATCCAATAAAATTGGGAAACACAGTACTAGAACACGTTGATTCTTACATCTACCTGGGAAAACAACTGTCCTTCTCCAAACAGAATAACGAAACAGAAATCGATAGAAGAGTAAAAATTACATGGAATAAATTTTGGAACCCGAAAGAAATTTTAAAAGCCAGATGCCCATAAAATTAAAGTGAAAGTTCATGAATAATTGTGTACTCCCTAGTCTTACATACGCTTGCCAAACATGGAAATTCCTGCACCGCGCAAAATCCTAATTGTATCGTGTCAACTTAATGGACAGGAGCATGATGAAAATAAGAAAAATTTAAAAATACACCATACCTACATCAGAAAAGTGTCCGGAGTACTCGACGCTCATGCTATGCAAAGAAACAAAATGGAGATGGGCAGGCAGCGTAGCAAGAATGAGCGATAATCGATGGACAATTATGTTCACATTGTGCAGGCCCTTAGGATATAGAAAAAGGGTAGACTCAAAACGAGACGGCTAGACGACATCGTGAAAATTGCGGAAAAGCATTCGATTAAAAAAGCGGCTGATAGAGAAAACTGGTTGTCTCTGGAGGAGGCCTTCGCCCTCGCTTGAGAGGGGTTCACTTAATAATAGTTACAACTTTTTCATTTATTTACGTTATAAAACTTCATTATTTTATTACTTTATAAAACCTTTTTATCTTTTTTATTATTTTTATCACAAATTGTATTTTAAATTAATATAAATAAGGATAGATATATATTCATATTTCTATATACTCCAAATGCATGTTTTATCGAAAAGTTATCCAAATTTATCTTACGAGTATAAAGATAATAAATGGAAACTATAAATCAATTAAGTATCCAGGAAGCCCCTATTCATTGTCCTCGATTGATGATATCCTGATATTCTCCGTAATATTTCTTAGCTTAACTTAACGCATATAATATTTGAATTGTTAAACTTGATTGTAAATACCTGACTTTGGTATTAATATATTTTTAATTTTAAATTGAAGTTGCATATATAAATGGTAGCAACATTACGTTAGCCTGATTGTTTGCACGCCTCTGACCTGACAAAATCCCAGGAAAGAAACTAAAAGGAACGCACATGAACATCAGGCAATATCAGGGGTATCACCTGCGCGCTGTTTACCGTTAAGCGTAGGATGTTAAGTCTACGATACTTATCGGAGACATAGTTACATAGCGTGTACGTCTCATTTACCCAGTACATGCACTGCCTTCGGTGTCCTTCAAACAAACCGGAACTCCTACACCTTTGAAAAAGCTCTACCTCTTTTGCAGAAAACTAAAAGATTCCATTTTAACCAATTTCAAGTATAACAGTTATCTTGTTTTTAAAACCTGGATTGAATATTCCAAAACGAGATCGTGTTAACATATTTAACGCACAAACGTTCCTATAAAACTGTTGTTAAATTTTATGCCTAAATTGTGAACAATTTCTGGATTATTGCTATAAAAGGATGATTAATTACTAAGGAAAGAAACAAACGTCATGCTATACGTATCTGTTCCTTAATGCTATTGTAGAATCACTCATTTAATCTAAAAAGATTGATTTTACCACAAAAGCAAGTATGATAAATAAAATTAAATGTACATCATACAAGTAGATCAAAATGAACTAAAATAATAAATTAACAAATCAAACAGTGATCTCCAATTGACCAACGCAACTAAACTGTAGGAACCCATCCAAAGCTAACAGGGTCGAACGAATGACTGTTCACATCAATCAGTTAACAGGACAAGCCACCAACTCGATACCGACGTTTATAAGGCCCTATTAAACCTATATACATTGACGTGTTGGTTGAATTCTCTGAATGGTTAGGAATAGCGTGATTATTGCAGCAGTTTAATTTTTTCGAAGCAATTTTAATTTTATTGCACGAATGGACTGTTTTTGGTATTTTAAAGTAAGTAGTCATTTAAATGGGATTAAACACATTTTATGTCAATTTTTTTACATTTCTTGGTTTTAGGACAGATTTCAAAAAAAATCTTTATCTCTCATATCAAGCGTAATATTTTAGTAATGGAATAGTTATGTAATAAAGAAAAATTATAACAACTGAAATTGAAATTAAAAAGTGATTTGTCTTGTATCTTATAAACATTTAATAAGGGTACCTCAAAACTTCTGAACAATGTAAGATTCCATAAAATATGATATTCAGATATATCAAATTTCTAAAAGAAAATGTAAAATTTAGAGTCCGACTGAAACTGTTTTTCCGGCCGAAACCGAAACCGAAACCGAAAGTTTTCTTGTGGCTTCAGTTTCGGCCGAAACCGAAACGAAACCGAAACTCACGTGATCAAGTATAAAAATTCTTAAAATACTAAAATATGGAGCTTTTAACCCTATTATTTTGTCTTTATTTTAGTCATGGAATGGAGACAATATATTAAACGTGTGGTAATCGTTTATTCTAGTTTCTAATAATATTTTTAGTAACAAAATATTAAAAATATATTAATTTCTTTTCAAATGAATTTTTATAGCAATATGAGTTATTAATAAAGAAATTAATAATCGTGACTTTTGCATTAAAGACTAAGTATTGGTATTTTGAAATCTTACTAATTAATACTTTGATTTGTAATTGTAGTTCCTGAGGGGATCAAAAAGTAAAATGAGATAGAATATAATGACTATGATAGCTTAATTATTTATTTTTCTACATAATCTCGAGTCCACCACACACCGAGTCCAGCGTTCCAAGTTTCCAATGCTTCAATTATTTTAAAAAGGATTGTCTTGGTCCTGCAAAAAGGTCACTACGGCATCGTTTACTTGTTATATATAGTTTTAACACATGTTTCCTCTTAAGCATTTTATCAATTTGGAGAGAAGATGGAAAATAGCTAGGCGCCAGATCTGGTGAAGAAGGGGATGCTCAACCAATTGTAGTATAGCATGCTGAACGGTGGCCATCGCTAATGCCAACCTATGTGCTGGTATCGATGTCAAGATGAAACAGCTGCCCGTTAAAAGTTTTCCTCTTTTTTATCATTGACGGCATTTCTCAACCTCGGTATTAAAGCTGCATAATCTGTCATGATGGTTCCATGCTCCAGGTAATCAAACAACAATATCACTTCTGAGTCCCAAAATATTGAGGCCATGACCCGGCCAGTCCATATATCACGGCCACGGCATGAAGATCCTTCGGGATAAACCCGTGTTTCGTCCACTGCCACAAAACTAGATTTAAAGTTTTTAGAATCTTCTTAAAACTTGTCCAACGATACCTTCGATGTCGATTTTGTTTCTGATTCTCGGCACCCATCTTGCGGAGATTTTTCTCATATTCAAAATTTGTGTCAATATGCATTGAGTACCTCTATATGAAATGCTCGTTTCTTGGATTAGGTATCAGATGGTAATTCTTTAATCGCTGAAAACAGTTTTTTCGAATATGGCAGCATATTTTTATTGTTTCTTGTTGATTACTGGCTTCGATGGACGTCTGCAACCATGTTCGTCTTCCGTGTACGTTCTCCCTACTCGAAATTAAAAAGCTCCATTTTGGACAATTGATTATAACAGAGCAGTCTCTTTCATGTTGCCTTTGAGCCTTTGAGCAGCTAGAAGATTTTGTTATTAACATAACAAATATCTGAGCTACACTTTCCAGTATTATTTGTATTTATTTTTGGTTACTATGAGTATAATATAATTTAATTCTTCCAGCAACTAGACTGCGAAGAATAAGTAAGTCTTTTATGGGACAATGTATACGTTTTTACAACAAAATCCCAGTAAACGTTCAGAATTTAACTATTAATGAATTTAAAAAGGTAGTCAAGGAACGTTTATATGTGAAAGGTTATTACGATATTAATGAATTTTTAAATGATAACACAGCCAGTTAATGGAATGCTCGCTCCAGGTCTTGTTTCAAAATTGCATAATATGTAATGCCGAATTATCAAATTGTTTGTTATTTTTAAAAGATGACATAAAAAATAGCCCGCTGAGTTTCTTTCGCCGGTTCTTCTCAGGTCAGAGGCGTCCTTTTCCGAACCGGTGGTAGTGTGTTTGACAATCAATAAGTAAGTGTAAACTTCAATATTGAATAAAGATATTTGAATTTCAATTTGAATTTGAATATATATTCTGATCTCACTACTATTTGTTCCCTCCTCAATTTTGTTTTGTCAAACTTGGAATGTTTGTCTGAATTAAAATCGACTGATCTGACCTCGATTGTAGCAATGATAAATTTAACTTTCGCTACTATTTTGAAATTGAAAACACTTTCAAAGCAGTTTCGTGTTTCATGAAAGTTTCGGCCAAATTTGCCGAAACCGAAACTGCGACCGAAACTTTGATTTTTGGCCGAAACTCGGCTGAAACGAAACCGAAACCGAAAGTTCGGTCGGACACTAGTAAAATTGTGTTGTTGGGTCCCTCCCTATCCCGGGAGAGGTTATGTTTACAATCATAATTCCCTACTAACCCTAACTCCATGATTACGGATCCAACTAATTCAAGGAAAGACAGATTGTTTCACTCCAGATTCTTCCCAACTCTAAAAATCACAGTTGCTCAAGCAGTCGGCTTCATTCAGTCAAATTTTACTAACCGCATATGAAGGTCAAAAACGATATCCGATCTAGACGTTGCCCTTTTTGGTCCATATGAGTAAAGATTGTGAAACCAATTATGTTCGATCATTTCTTACATCACAATAAATTACCTCGTATCGTTAAGAATGGTCAGTAAGCGTATTGGCCGTAATCGTGTCTCAATGGAATTCTAAAACTGCAAAAGCCGCTAACTTATTTGTAGATCATTCTGGATTCGTTGAGTAAGTATGATGCCATTATCCCCTTTTACAATGTAGCTCGTATGGGTATTGTTAGAGATGTTCCAGTTGAATGACTTAAGAGAATTTGTTTCTTCCATCGTAGTACTGATGGTTTTTGGTAGTGTTATATAGCACGCTCGTCTCAATAACAAAACCATAGAAAAACAACAGCTATTTGGACGTCTTGGAACCTCAACAGTTGTTTTAGCATTATTAACCCATTCTTAACAACACCCTTAAGTGATTCATTCATACACTGATTGTTGAGCCTCGAAGGTGTGATGAAACCATCCCAGGCTTCATCAGAAACCAATAAGTGGGACAGCAGTAAGAGTACGTGGTCGTGATTGACGGTATTAAAGGATTGGAGATGTCGATAACGACCAAAACAGTCCACTTAAGAGTTCTCCAAGGCAGCTTGAATATCGCCTAGTCACTTTTAAGGAGATGTAGGTGATGGGTGGTGCATAGCCCGGTCTAAACCAGATTGAAAGGGACTGATGGATAATGAAATGAGAGAACTGCGTTCAGAACACGGGACTTAAGCACTTTAGAGAGGAAGGAAGAATAGAGATGGGACGATAATGTGCAGGTACAGCGATTTGGACGTTTTGGGAAGTGGAGGACAAATGCTTTACCACAGCATAGGAAATGATCCAATGGATAAAGTGAAATTAAAGTGTGTAAATAGCGGGACCAATATTGTCAAGAATGGAATAATCATACGTCACCTATGTTGTCACAACAACAGCGTTAGACCTAATTCGAAGTGATAGTTTTTTGGTTTTAAAATAAATATTATGCCTCATCATAAGTTTGCTTTCAATAATAATATAATCATTATAAACCGCCTCTACGTTCAGCAGTATTGACCCTTGCTTTATAAAACCGGAGGTCGGAGTTGAAACCCACGGGGAAACAACTTAATGTTATCGTTGTTTGGTTTGGACACATTGGACCAGCGTGTGGACAAAATGGAGAAGGCGTGCATTAAGCGGAGGCCTATGTCCAGCAGTGGACTAACACAGGCTGATGATGATGATGATTATGAAGAAAATTTGTTTAATAGATTTCGGCATCATTTCTTCACTAGGATTTATTTTTATATTTTTTTATGCTGTTATATTACACGTGAATGTTTTTAACCTTATAACTAATTCTTAGTTATCATGTTACGTTAATTATATTATATTCACATGTAAGAATAATATTTTAACAAACAGTACTAAAAATAGTTTTTAACCCTTTTCAAAAGCAGTTCCTACCTTCATGTTATTTTATTGCGTAAAAGCTAGAAGCGTATTTTTAACTTGTGTTAGGATAGGTAAATTAAATTTGCAATAAGTTCTACACTTTTATTATAGTTGTTTATCTCCTGCAGCCTGAAGAACATCTCAAATAACACTAAATTATATGTAGTAATAAACACGATTAATTAATTGTGATTTTCTTCGGTTCCATTCTCAGGTATGAAAAACAAAACATACCCTCATACCCTTAGGAAGTCGATCATAAAGTATAAAGTACTATAAAGAACAAAGTAGTATAAAGAACATAAAGTATAAAGTATTATCACACATTGCCATAAGCCAGTGAAATGTAATTCTAATTTCAAATAAGTGTAGTAACACGATTAGTAAGTTTTATTTTATCACTCCAAACTTCGGCTGGAGTCACAGTTCTTAAGACTACACATACAAATTCCTGACTGAATAATGTCCTTATATAATAACACGAATTAAAAAAATATTTTTATCGTAATATTAGGTAGTAAAACTTTAATAAATATAAATATATATTAAAAATATGTGAACTGGCCACCTATTTAGTTCGATAAATATTATAATTAAATTGATTTGTTCTGGACTCTGAAAGGATCTTTATGTAAGCATTTATCACAAAAACTCAACCTATATGTGAAATTAGATGCAATTGCCAATTTCCCTGACTCCTCGATACCCCGCATAAGGCATGGGAGAATTTTCAAATTTATCAAATCATTTAGTACAAATTTAATACCCTTGCCAAAGGAACATAATCCATAATGTCATCTATAGGATGACTCCTAATTTCACGTATCAATTTCCGTAAATATAATTAAGGATGTTTCAACAATATGTACTAAAAATATACGCTATACAATATAATATAATATAATATATTATATAAGTCAATCAAAAATGCTGTAATTATATGATGTGCATATTATTATCTTGAACTGGATTCGTAGCCTAGTAATATTAGCTTCCACGTTAGAAACCGAAGATCGAGGATTCGAATCCTACGGGGACTTAACATTTTCTAATCGTTGTTTCGTAGCTAGTCAGAGCAATGTGGGCTGACCACACGATACCTGTAAAGTATGATGATTTTTTATGGCATACGCAGGCAGACGAGCAGTCGAGCCACCTGATGGGAAGTGGTCACCGACGCCCATAGACTTTGGCAATACCAGTGGTATCACCAACGCGCCGCCTACCGTGAGACATAGGGTGTTAAGTCTCGTTTACCCAGTAAATACGCTAGCTATGGTGCCCTTCAAACCGGTCCTGATTATCTATAATAGTGTCGGTTATCGGTTCCATCAGACCATAAGAGTAAAGGAAGATTTAGTGCACTGTGTATACGCAAAAATTTATGAACTTATATATCTTCTTATTTTTTAACCTTTTAAACCTTTAGACCCAATATAAAAATTATTAATTAAGTTTAAACGGTAATGTTTTTTTTATGTGAAACAATAAAAAACTTTGTGCTTTCAAATTATCCAAAATGAATTTAATATTGGCAGAGAAACTACTCCGAGTACGTCTCGGGAATTCAGGCAGTGGCAAATAGCTAACTATTCTGTTTTAGTCACTGAATTTGGATTGATATAAATCTTTAAAACCATTTACATCCGCTTACATATTTTTAAAATAAATCTAGTCTTAATACTTATAAATTTACTCAGAACTTTATGAAGTTTTAAATGATGTTATGAAATACTTGTTAATTAATAATTTAATAAAATACTTGTGTTTAACAAGCTCTTGAAAACATCTGAACATTTTCAGAGTCAACCATTAATCGCTGATGACTAATTCGAAACAATCGTTTCTAGAAAATATAAAACTTATTATATCTTCCTAGTTGATTTTAATTACGGCAACCGACATAATAGAGTTCAGACAACTAGGAGGAGACTTTATAGTGCAAAGTGTAGGTGTACAAACACAGGTGCCTCCCTTTTCAGTCTCAAAGTCCAACCAGGCGCAAGAATCATCTTTGCTTCAAAGGGCGATCGCTCATCAGACTCGCAAATGTCCTTACGCATCAGAAAACAACAATGTAAGTTGCTATGTTTTAATTACAAAAAATTTCGTTTGTAAAAACGTTCTTTACTAATAAGGGTAATAAAGCTTATAAATGGAGACGGAGGCTCAGCAAACGTAGTTTCTAGACGCCCTTTTATTACATTGGGAAAATCCAGCTATGGATTCCCGCTGTGGGGGCCGGCGTGGTTACTGATGGGCCTCAGGCCCTTCTCTCGGGCGTATAGGCCACCGAACTGATCATTTAGGTGCCGTGCCGGAGTAAACGGCACAGCACCCCCTCTTTAATCCTTCTTTGGGCGGCGGACACCCTCTTGCCAGCCACCCAGGGGCTCAGTGTCAGGGAAAAGGTTGCGCGCGTACGCCACTTCAGCAGCCTGATCTTTTTCTCCGGATAGCCAGTGCGTTGTAGACCTCCCTGTCTCTTTCCGCGGCTTCATTTCAGGCCATCAATCCTTGCAGAACGTAAAGAACGCCCCACGACCTTTCGCTCTGTAACATCCTGCGCACTACTGCAAGAAGCGAAAGGTCGTGGCCCACGACACTACACAGCTTTCGGCGTTGGTCACCCCAGGCACTCCTCCAGCGCGCGCTTCGCCGTCTGCTCCACACATGAGTCACAGTGGTAGCACTCCTCAGTAGTCACCCTACTGGCCACACGGCACAGATACCTCCCGAAACATCCATGTCCTGGAGAGAACCTGCGTCGCGCGAAATTTTAGGGAGCCGAGTCCTCTTTCTAGCCACCAATTTAATACGGGGAGTACGACCTCCACTGTTCGACGGCCGGCGCTGGGTTGCTCCAGCCACAGCCCCCATTCCTTTATAGCAAGGAAGCGCATTTCTCCTTTATTTCTTCTGGGGCTGGCCTACAGCCCCGAGACGTTGTCTCCTCGCGTCAGAAGAACAGTGGCACGAGGATTTCCGCATCTAGGTCCCATCCTTGACGTCGACGTGACGCCGCAAACGATGATGTGGGCGTCCGCAGGTGGCGCGTTTTGAGGCCCGTAACCGCGGCCTCTAATCCTAGCCACCGGATGCACCCAATCACTTGCGCGCCCCCGGTAGTGGCAAGAATTGCAGTCCTGCGGAAATTGGTGCCACGGGTGGTAACAAGTGCATATTGCCGCCACGTAGCACCCAATCAAAACCAACGTTCCTCAAGAGTGGCCCCAAAACCGACCTCTGTGGAACATCACACAACACTTCGATGGTCCGGAGCCAACTTCGGCTCAAAACTTGACTTACGTCGGTGCGTAGGAATAGAAACGGAGCAGTTCTTCATGCGAGGCCCAGGGCATGGTGTTAAAAGCGTTGGCGACGTCGAGAACATGCAAAACACCTGCACCCGGAATACCGCACCCTGCGTTAGGGACCTGACTCGCAACACCTCGTGGACTTGACCGACCCTTGTGGAAGCCATACTGCCATTCCGCTAGATTTGGGCCGACGTGCTCCAGATGCTGGAAGATGCGGGCAGCCATGATTCTCCCAAAGAGTTTTTCCACCTACTTCAGTAGCACGATCGGCCAATAGGCGGAGGGCGAGTCCGCAGGCCGCCCTCCTTTTGGATGAGGACGAGTCTGCCTGTCTTCCACTTAGTTTGGGACGCCCTGCGGCAAGATGGAGTGATTACATTCGCTGAGTGGCCAGTGTGGGCTAGATGATAATACCCGAAGATTGAAAGCAGTGGCATTCGGAGGGTTTTATGTCCAGCAGTTCACTGATACCAGCTAATAATAATGATAATAATAAAATTATATTACTTTAGAAAAGGCTTAATATTTGGTTGACTCAAGCGTTAGGTAGATAATTTAAATTTGGTAGATTGACTTGTTTGACTTATTTTATACAAACGGCAATATCTCACAGTATGAAAAGATACAGAATTACTTCTTAATATGGGTCTAGTGTTGTTTATGATGATCCTTATGTCATTCATATAATTTACACTTAGATAATTACGTGAATATTTACATTACTCATTACAAGGCCCACTACACAACGGATGGACACGACAATATTTAACTTTGAACTCTGAATAGTATTAGACAAATAATAGATTTGCTCTATATTTAGTTGCTAAACGTAATGTCCAATAAGTTTCAAATAACTTCTTGTTTTAAAGCTGTGTCAATTATTCTTGTAAAGTTTGTATTATTTTAGCTTTTTAAATATTATTATTTTTTAATTTTACTTGGTTCTTAGAAATACTCTTTATTGATGTTTCACTTATTACATATGAAAGGGATACAACACTAAAAGTTCCACAGCGGCACCTGTTTCCGTATTTTTTATAATACTTTAGAACAAATTACTATACGTTGTCTCGTTGTTTTTACTTAGCCAGTTATATTTTTTCTCAAAATTTTTAAGCAGAAGAAGTTATAATATTAAGGTGATAGCAATTTTTATTTATTGTGAATTTTAGTTATCCAAAGCAAACAAACGCATATTACTCTTATAGTAAACTCAAAAATATTTGCACAAAAGAAATTGTACAAATATATTTGGGTACACTATAAAACTGTGCAGTTTGTGAAACAAATGACTCATCAAAGGGGCAATTTCTTTGAAGCGGCTTGTGTCTAAATATATTGTAAACACTGAGACTATTTACAAGAAATTCATGTACGTAAACTGATGTTTCCTTAGGAAAATGAAATGTCTGGAATATTCTTCAAAAAAGTTAATTGAATCATTTGGAATCAGAATAATAGTACTGATTCTGATACGCACTTCTCTGTTGGAAAATTAACTAAATAAGGCAATGCAACTAAGTCCTTATATTGTGTTATTTCTTTAATATACTGCATAAGTCCCCTCAAACTAATTTTTATTTAATTAGCCATAAAATTCATAGCAGTTATTTTATTCGCAAATTATCCTTGTTATGTGCTAATAAAGCATTAAGCAATAAAATTATTATTTCCGAGTGTATGGATACTTCGAATCTCAGCAGCTTATAATCACGTACTGCTGTTTGCATGAAATGGATGGATGTTTCCGATGCACTAAAAGTTTTATCATAATATTTTGCAGCAAAGCAGAAGTTTTAATTGTGCCTACAAAATTTATTCATTGCGTAATGCGACATTTTTTCGCACTTAGATTTGACTCGCAGTCCGTCCGTAAACTAAATTAATCTTCTCACTGCGATAACTCTTAAGACATGTGATGTTAATATTATTTTATATATTTATTGATGTATACTTCTTGCACACGTATTACAGAGGCGTAATACGTGTGCAAGAAGTGAACGAGGCCCCCGGGCCGTATAAAAGGCCTTAATGCCAATTGCATTTTCTCCCAGTCCACTTTACTTTGTAAATGAAATAAATATACGCCGTTTAAAGCCGATTCTCTCATCGGCTTTGGCGAGGAATTAATATATGTGTTTGCACTAAACAAGATCCGAGTAGTCACCTATTCATACGCTTACCTGGTTCACCTAAAAGTTTACATTAGTGGTTTTATTCAATTTCACATATTATGTATTTAATTGTTGAATGCAGTCCAATGTTTAAATTAGAACTATAAATTTTATAAAGGCTTTTTATCCCATCCCGTATGATGTTTTCAAATTATAATGCAGATTGAACTTGGCATAATCAGTACTGTTCAATTTTACAGTATGTTAATTGTAATCAATAGCTTTGTTGGTAATTAATAGCAACCATTACAGCAGAGATTTCCTTAATCGTTATGGATTACGCACTTAATCTATGTTAGCATTGCTTACAAGATCTGTGGCGTATAAAGGTCACATGAAACTGCCAGGACATTAGGACAGAAGAGGGCAATTTGCCGGCATTAACCATAATAGTATAGTTTTTATAGTTTAATAATAATAGTTTATGTAGTAAGCATATTAAAATGTTAACATGTCAATAATCTATATCATCATTTCTATCTTTATTGATTTATTTACCTAATTAAAACTGTAAGTTTACAACGAGAATATTTATTGAAATAGATTTTTTTTATAAAAAGGATTCAGGAGTAAATGTTAAGGATTAAAAGCCGCTTATGTAAGCACCGCTTTTACATTTGGAAGTAATCTTTTTTTAATCAAAGTAACAACATTTTGCTAAACGTAACACAATTGACAGGACAGGTGCAATTTCATGTGAAAGATATCTATTTTCAGTTATATAACAAACTAAAACTTAAAACGATGATGTATAAAAAAAAGTTTCATATTAAATCTAGTGTAATATTCGCGTGAAGGCAAGACTTCTTTATATAACAACAAGAGAGTTTCGTAAAAAAATTAGTGTTATAATTAGGCCCTTGTTGACGTCGGTATTTTGGGGTGGTGGCTAGTTGACTGATTGATGTGAACTGTCATTTAGTCAAGCTTGTTAGACGAGCATTAGCTTTGGGCGGGCTCCATATGCTTGTGATAAAATTGGTAATTACGATTTGACTCACCAATATTTAGCATTGTTTTAGCAATAATTGTTTCAGTCTTTTCACAAATTTATTTAAAGTAATTTTTATGAGAAAAATATGTCATTAAGTAAATGCCAATTTTGTCAAACAAACTTAGGAAATAGAGCTTCATGCAAAAAACAATAAAATATCGGTCCCAAGTTTATAAACAAATATTTGGCAACAAACCACTAATTAACCATCCGCTAACCTGGCAATGCTGAATAATAGCATTAATTACATTTGGATACCGGTTGTAATTAGTTGGCATGGTCGTTGGCCGCCGGAGTGCACTGACAAATTTACTTTTGTTTTATTAGTGTAATATAGAAATGAATATTTATATGCACTTGCGTTTGTTTAGGGTGAATGAATAAATAAATAGTTCGAATATGGCAAATCGAGGCCTAACATAATTATAAAATAAAAAATCGTATATATTAATTAAAAACGGCCGTCTCTATTTTCTACCCGACTCCTCATAATAAACATGTAACTAAGAAACGAAATAACAGATTGACACATTAATAAATTTAAATAAAATATTTATTGGCATAACAAATGAATGAAAATATAGTTACACAACCAATATGTATAATATACAGACAAAAACATTCAAAAAACTTTTTATTACGAAAGACTATAACTAAAATGCATCCACTTGATTATTTTGGTTCATAAATGATAACTCTCTAGTTTGTAAATACGTTCTCAATTATAACACATTTCCATTTTAGCAAATAAAAATTCGAGTTATTGAGGTAGATCTGTTAAAACTTCTTCTATTTATCATATTTAAGTTATTACTACCCCTATATATATAAAAAAAAAACAGACGATCGCATATATCAAGTTTATTTAAACATTTGTATTTAAAGTGTTTGCAAAAATCAACCAATACAATTAATTGTGACTGTTCATTGTTCATTTTTCATGCAATGTTTATATCGTTTTAGTTTAATATAATATTCAGGTGGTATTTTAAATATTAATAATTTTATTGCTTCTTATTTTCTTAACTTATTGCTTACCTCGAATCCCTTTCGTTTATTTTTACCATAAAACACTATCATTGGATATGATTCGGCAATTTCACACATCCCTACACAAAGTAACACTTGGTAAAAGAATCAAAATTCACGGGTACGGCTGCAGTGTTTTGTTACTATCCGAAAAATAATTTTGTCTTGGTTCTTATTAAGACTCACAATAATAATAAGTTTCACAAGCTTCCTACTTAAGCATAAATTCAACTTTTTGGTTTAACGTATACGTACAACGGCTATCACATTGTAACATAATTTAAGGCACAAAAAAGAAAGCACTATAGAAATAAATAAAAATTTAGTTTTTTGATAGTTTTTTAAAATCTTCAATTCTACTAATAAATTACTTGGAAAAAGTATTAATATAAGTATCATTTTTTCTAAGATTAAATAAAGTTTAATAATGTAAGTAAGTAAACACGCCGAGTATTTTAATGAGACTTGTTATAATAACACGCTAATTTAATGATCTATACAAGAGCATTAAATTGTTAAATTTACAGTATTTTAAAATAAAATTTTTAAATTAAAGAGCTTTTCATCTACATTTTTGCCATGCTATTAAAAGCACAAAAGGGGAAATGTTCACAAATCTTTCTTATCTCAAACAATTGTTTTGTGACTTTTCTGTCCTCTTTTACATAAGAAAATTTGCCTATCCCCTGCCTCAAAAAGATAACCGCTACGTTTACGGAAAAGAGTGACATAAAGCACTATAACGACATCGATTCAGCGAAAACCTCCAGCATTGTGTGACATTACGACTTCCAATGTTTTGAGGGCGCGATTCTGTACAATAATATGATACGATTTTCGTAAGTTAGGGAACGCTTTACTGTTTCATTTGGAACAAACATTGCTCCGTTTAAACATTTCCACAATATATACTTATGTACCACATAATTATATTGTAGAAATAACATAAATGTTATTTATAAAAGGACTTGAGCAGCCACGAACTGTATTATGATCACATCATCAACCTATGATAGTCCACTGCCGGGCATAGGCACCTCTATCCATTAGGGGGTTTTGGACTTTTACTTGCCCATCAAATGCATGGATCATCTTACTTTTCAGACAATTGGGTGATCAGTTCAAATTGCCCTAACCAACTAGGAAACAACAATGAAAATTTGTTGAGTCTCCGCAAAATTCGAACCCACGACCTCCGGTTTCTAAAGCACACTCCCATACCACTAGGCTACGGAAGTAGTATATTAGTAGTATTATAATAGTAATTATACATTATTATTCTGCCCTCCTAGTAGATTCTATTACCGTGACCGATCTAATTATCAGCCACGAGCGCAGATATACTAGAGCGCATATACGCAAAAACACAGGCACACTTGCCTCTCATTTTAATATCATAAATTGATGAGATGGATAAGTGACATGACAGGAGAGAGATCAGGTGCAGGACCAAATTTTTACATTTCCATCAGATGCATTGATTATCATATTTAACAGGCAATCGGGTGATCAGCCGGCGTTGCACACACCATGATGTATGATTTTTAAAATATTATGCGTACATTGTGTTTCAAACTATTTAAAATAATAAATTTTAAAATATTCTATCCTCTTCTTACGCGTTTATCCCGTTAGTTGCATATATTTTGTTACCGAAGTTTTAAACTTTTCATCGTTCATGTTATCGGAGCAGACAAGATATAATGTCTGAATATTAATGTACTTGTAATGAATTAATAAATTCAGTCAATTGATGCTAATGTCCATTAATTAAATACATAAAAACAAATAAATATTTGATCAAATAAATGATTAAATTTTATTATGTGTCCTTTGGTTAATATAGAAATTGATTGAGTAATTTACGAAAAACACAATTTCATTTCTCACAGTTTAGGGAGAGACAGACAAAATTGAATTGTGTTGAATAAAAGTTACCAACAAATAAATTGAAAATGAATATGGTTGTCACCCTGGCATCTTAACTGCTATTCTCAATAGCACAAACTAGTTTTGACTACTGTTAGTCGCATTAGTCATTCTTGCACTCTTTAATTCGATGTCTACAACTAACGCTTAATTGAACTGAAAATCTCCTACATATTTTTATTCCTTAAATTTCTAAAAAAAAGTTAAAATAAAATAATTTGAAATATACTTTTATAAAAACAAACTACTTTTGAGTCGATTTAACCGGCTCTACTTCCCAGATACTTCAATCCGAGTTAACATAAGGTTACATTTTTTAGGTGACATATATCTTCGACACTAATTCAATCCTCGCCGAGGCGAGAAGAGGAAATATATTTCACTATAAAATTTTCCTATCAGGCGCCTGAAAAGTAGAATCAGAAGCATGTCTTTGCGTTTCTTTGTGACCCTAACAGCACATACCACTGAAGCAGCCCCAACTTTAGCTTACGGCCCGGCTGCGCTACACATTGTGCTACGGAACTAGCGTGCCTTTCTTACCGCATCTGTACCCAGGTAAAGGATTCATCTAAATCAGTACTCCACGAGAGGCCTAAACATTCTGCCTCGAGCCCTGTTTTGGCCGCAGAGGTATCAAGATATTTACTACGAGATTTACCCTTCTTTCAAGACTTCTTCGCATATCCGTGCACGTTTCAGCTACAGAAAGTCAGAAATATTAGCGGAAACCAGCGTACGTAAACCGATAGTCTTTTTCCCAACGTAAAATTTTGGCCGCAGACGACAGGGGATACCGCACGCTTTCATCCCTTCATAAGGCAAATGGAGAAGCCAGCCTTGGAAGCCTTTCTCCATTTGCCTTGGGGCTACAAAAATATCAATTTCAGCCCATGCTAAAATAAGGCGTTACTGTTAAATTTTGGGGAGGATTGTCTTTATATTATATTAATAAAACAGCGACTTCCTAATTTAATAGTCCATCGATAAATTTTATTACTACTAAAGATAAGTTATTAACGTAAACCGTGCTAGTAAAATTCAGTAAAGGACCTAGGGGCATGACTTCGTGCGTGTCTTATGATTCCCTAGAGACTAATACTGAACAAAGTAATCTATTTCGTAAACTTATGTAGTAATATTCTGGTACTACTCCCTAAAAGGGTTGGGTTGTATAACCCTATTGGACTCTCGATTGAAGGTACTGTATAATCGAATTTATCCTTAAGATCCTCGGGTGTTGTAACTGATTATTCTAAAGTTGCCAACTTAGACAACTACGTACAGAATTTGATGCATAGATATGATTTATTTTAAACGTATCTTTTTTTTTATTAAAATATTTTTTATCCACTAATCATAAATTATTAAAATTCAGTGCATATCAAGAGCATTACCTATAAAAGACAAAGAGACTTCAGGGATTAATTTTATCAAGGGTAAAATAAAGAGGACATAAAAAATCATGTTTGTTTTAAAGTATAGAAAAACTAATCTGAAAACACTTGAAACAGCTTGTAAAATCAGTAAATGTATCATCTAGTGTTCATTCAGGGGCCCAGGACAAGTAAACAACATATTTTCTAGACTAGATGGAGTGGTCCTCGCGCTGGTCTAGCTACAGTTCAAGGAATAGTTCTGAGACAACTCAATGCTCCGACCCCGACGTACCTCTAGAAGCTTTAAGGGCAGTAAGAAAGTTTATAACACTATAGCTGCACCTGGTGTGAGGGTGAGAGTCTAAGATGCCATTGACCAGTCACCGTTTCAGTCTCTGATTTATTTATAGACTTTTTATATTTAAAATATTTTTTACAGCGTTACCTACTTATAGTTCATAAATTCACTTACAACTTGTGTCGTAAATAGGACCGCTAGGTATTTGTAAACCTTATTAAAATAAATATTTCCTTTCCACCAAAACCTCCAGTTTAGATAGAAGCGTTGCTCAATTATTTTGACAACATTATTATAACCATCAAATCATTTCAATTTTGGAAACTCAAAATCAGAGATGAAAGTTTCAATACTTTATTTTAACTTGGCCTTCAAAATCCATTACACGAAATCGCAAAATTTATTTGCCTTCAATTTCAATTGCCTTAACAACAATGTTCTAAATATAAAAAAAAGTCGTTGAAAGGTACTTGTAAATTATTTCATTATCATTTATTTATTGCTTTTCACCTTAAATTGTAATGTAGCCTCATATATTTTTATACAGGTTAGAAATTTACAGATTTTCCTGCGTTTCAGTCTTTGCGTTATTACTAATAGAATTTTTTTTTACGAGAGCGACACATTGATCATATTACTTTTCAGACAATCAGATTGACGGCCCAAATTGCCCTAATCAACAACTAACTAAACGACGAAAAATACTTTGTGATTCCCCGCGGGATTTGAACCAACGAAACGTGACAAGCACACGCACTTAACACTAGGCTACGGAGGCAGTTAACAAATTTTTATCTGAAATAATTCTTACGTGATTCCTTCGCCTCCTCTTGTTCGTGAAAAATTTGCCTAACCCAAGCCTAATGGCCGCTACGCCTAGATAAGAGGGCGATATAAACAACTATAACGACTTTGATACAGCGAATATGTCTCACACAGAGTCACATTGTGTCTACTAATGTTTAGAGGGGATGATTTCGTACAAGAAAAAGGTATAATTTAAGATGAAAAAGGTTTTATATTAGCCAGTTCTTTAGGTTATCTTAAGGTCAGTTGCTTTTTGATTCGTTTCACAAAACTATACTTTTCAGCTGATACAAAATAACAAGTTTCATAAAATTTTGTATTTGCATGCAATCAATCTTTACATATGACTTTAAATTATATTTCTGGACTGTTTTGTTTTATACTTTACTAGTGTGTTAGTAGCTTATCCTGCTTTATTACAATATATAATTTTGTTTTTATTTCAAAGTAAGTCTGATTATAATTAACATCGAACAAAATTCAATACGGGATACAAACATATTTCTGGTAAAACAAGCAATTGAATGTATGTATCGAATTGTAAGTAAAGAAAAATGCCGAGTTACTAATATCAATATACATCATACATACATACATCATCAGCCTTTGTTAGTCCACTGCTGGACATAGGCCTCCCTACTACAATCCCTGTATCCATTAGGGAGTTTGGAACCGTATCCCACCACGCTGGTCCAATGCGGGTTGGTGGGTGGACTGACTCTATTACATGCCCATCCGACATGGATCATACTTCTTTTCAGACAATTGGGTGATCGGCCCAAATTGTCCGAATCCATTAGGGAAACAACAATGAAAATTTTGCTGTCCCTGCAGGATTCGAACCCACGACCTCCGGTTTCTAAAGCACACGCCTCATACCACTAGGTTACGGAGGCAGCTCAAAATCAATATAGCACAATTATTAGGCCCCGATATCAATTTTCTATTGAAGTTAGCTGGGCTGGGCAGCTTTAAATAAGTATCGTCGAATTTTCTTGTCATCCATCCCATAAGGTGATCTTTGTTATTTCACAGTTAAACATATTATTATTACTTGTATTTCTGGACATATTGCACTATATCGTCTAGTTCTTTAACTAAGCGAAGTTTGTACTATGAAAGTCAGATGATTGATAAAACATATTCACTTTCTTTGTAAATAAATTCCTATAGATAGTTACATACACTTCCAACAGGAGAAAAACACTATGCTCTTACAGGATTTTTCGTGTTAGTGGAATTAAAACTTTGAGAAATTTTCCACATTTTAAGATATGTCTTATGTATTTTTTTAATGCTTTAAAAACAAAATAAACATGTATATAGTAATATCCATTGCAGAAAAATCTTTAATAATTAATGCCTTCAAAAGCTTTTGAACAAATATGATTATAACGTGTACTAACGAGTGGTGCGTCTCAGCGATGCGTAAATAAAATCGGTTAAATTTTTACAAGGACCAAGTAGTGTTCTTTAATTTTAATTTCTACCTGAATCATTTCATATTTCATATAGTTTTCATATTTAAATGTATTCAAACAACTTTAGTATGTCGTGAGTTCTAATACATGAAACGGTTTTTTATTTTGTTCATATATATTTTAAAATAAACTTTTTCTTGTATTAGCAACACAGTTTTTTTTTTTTATGTTACTATTTAATAATTCAAATAAATAAAGTTTTTAAACATTCAAAAGTTTTTGGAACAAGCAAAAATCTATATATCTAATTAAGCAAAGCACCCCCCACCAACCCACATTGGACCAGCGTGGTGGGATACGGTCCAAACCCCCTAATGGATAGGGGTGTATTAGGGGAGGTCTATGTCCAGTAGTAGACTAAAACAGGCTGATGATGATGAGGTAAAGCACAATCACTGCGAAATAGGTCCGGCTGACTTTTTTGTTTAGCGTTTGCTCAATGGACTGATAGACATCTCTCACATGGTGAATAGATATGACTGACTTAATCTTATAATATTAGAGATCTTGCAAAACGCGTAATGCCTCAACAATAAGATGCCACCATAAAGAAATTTAATGTTATTTAAAACGTGTAATAACTTTAACAATGTTTGCTTTTTTACTAAAACTACATTTCGTATACCTACATATAATAACTGCTTTATTTATAATTGCATCAATTGAGAAATAGTAATAGTATTGACTTGTTTTGTTTTACATGTCTTTTTTATTTAGGATGTTAAAATCTTTTGGCTGCATTTAACTTTAAATAAACAACTACACGTTAACTGCTCAAAAAACTGACATCGATCAATAATATTCGTTTTACTTATAAACATTTATGCATTTTATTAATAACCAGAATTTTTATTAATACGCTACAAAAAAAAATATGTACTTCTGCTAAACATGAAACTATAATACATTGCTATATCTTTATGGCATATGCCTGAGACGAGTAGTCGGGTCACCTGATGAAAAGTGGTCACCAACGCCCACAGACATCGCAATACTGGTGTCACCAACGCGCTGCCTACCGCGTAATTAGGATGTGAAGTCTCGTTTACCCGGTAAACACGCTTGTTATAATATATTTATATTGACAATAATACCCACAGCAACGCGGGCTTGTATTAAGTAGTGAAACAGGTACCTTAATAAATTACCGTAGCACAAACTCACTTGCCCGCAATATATCTGTTTACTATGAATCAGGTGCCGCCATCGGCTAAAATAATCATAAAAGTATTATGAAATTATTGTTTTACTCATTTTAAAAATTTGTGCGAAATATTAAAATATTGAAAATTTTATTTAATTAGTAAAACGTAACTGAGTTCATTTTTGGTTTGTAAAAATAGAATATGGCTATTTCCTACTAACTCAAGGGAATGTTATACAACATGATCTTAGATCCAAGACAATATTCCGAGCTTATTGCTAGAGGTTTATTAAACGTTGATAACAATTTACCATTTACCCTTTGAGGCAATAGAAATTAAAAAATAATCATATGTAAAAAAGGGTTTTGTAATAATAGAAAAGTAAAATAAAGAGATCTTTTGAAAGGGCTGAGATAACTAGTTACTCTACATTATTTGTGGTTTTATCATAGGTATCTATTTCTGCCGCAACGCGGTAGTGTACCCACACTATATTTTTAATAACTTCCCTAAGGTTGGCTGTCAGATATTGTCTAAGGCTTTAAGCCTGCCTATGTATATTTTAATGTGCAAAAAGAATAAATAAATAACTAGTGTGAAAACTCTATTGTGTTCTGGTTTGAAGGGCACCATAGCCAGCGTATTTACTGGGTTCACGAGACGTAATATCTTATATCTTACGGCAGCGCTTAGAATATACCCCTGGTATTGCCGTACCTTACCTTAATTTCCTTGTACTTACGCCAAACTGCACTTCTGCCTTCACTTCGCCCCCAGACCCGTCCGCACGTTTTCACCACCGTCTCCAGTGTTCGTCGCGCGGTGTTTATTGCCGTATTTATTTGTTTTCGTGATTTTATCAGACGCTTTTGAGCCATATTCGTTTGCACCTGCGATCATAAAACGGTTTTGTCGCACCGCATGACGCCGAATAACTCTTTGGAATCGGTCGTCTCACTTTCGAGCGGACACACTCCAACGGACCCCCCTTAACGGGCAGTGTCACAACTGCCAGTTATACGACCATGCTTCGCGTAATTGCTTTGCCTACCCTCATTGCTTTGAATGCCTTGGGGACTGGTGAATGATTGCCCCAGACACAAGCACAAAGAAATCTTTGCAACTTTCGAGCCCCCAGCGTGCGTTAACTGCCGCAATCCTGGTCACACGGCCAACTAATTCCGTCGTCTCCTCTAGGCGACCACAACCCAACCCATCCAACCACAACGCCTTCCAATCCCTTCGTCCGTCTATTGCATGGCAATACCACTGTGCATGGCAACAGACAGCGCCAGAGCCGACTCCGAGTGCAGCGCGAAGAATCAATACAAACTAGTCACGGAGGTTGTTATTTTCTATTAGTTACGATAAATATATAATATAACATTTTTGAACTTTGTTTAAGATGTATCTAATATTTTATAACGTTTCATTACTTTCAGAAATTTTACTAAATTTTATGAGACATTTTCATATTATTTTTGAATAAATTTTTATACACGGAAATTTGGAAGTTTCAGTAAAATGGGTTAAAAATTCATTGAAATAATTTGTACCAAAATCAAATAGTATTTGTAACATTTCCGATACGAAATTTATTCGTGATTGAACAATAGGATTTTGCCGCCCTTCATTCAATGACGAAGAAGGAAATCGTTTTCTGCACCCAACAGTAAATTCTTTCGAGCTTTTAGTAGTCCTAAAAGAACAAACAAATACGGTATTACTAAACATGAACAAAACGAGGTAAACTCTACGGAATATTTTTGTTTTGCTTTAACTTTAACTCACGACAGAACTTATAACATTATAAGCGTTCAACAGTACATTTCACTTTTATCACCTTTTCATTATTTATTTTACTTTTCGTTTTCATTTTATCTTTGAACGTTAACACTTCTTAATATAATTTATAAATACAAAATGTAAAAAGAAACCTTGCTGGAATAAAAATTGTTATATTTATTTATTGGTGTTTTAAATTCAGAAATTTCACTTGTTCCTTATTTTCATATCAGGAACCTAAAAGGTTTTTAACCCCTTGATAAAAACGTTCCAAATTGCTAATTTACAGAAGCATATGCAGTTTTAACGAGCCAATGATATAATTGTATAGACGTTTTCCCAATTTTATGAACCTTTATTCAAGGCCGCCTTTCCAGCACTAACAGTTTAATCACTGTTTGGACTTTAAAAAACACTAATTAGGCTTAATTCGCATCATTCCTTGGAGCTCAGGACACCCTTAAACAATGTTCCGTAAGTTAGAAGGTAACTTAAGGATAACCTTTCCAAAAAAAATTAATCTAGGATGGATTGTCAAAAATTAAGGTCATTCGAATAAAGTTCACCACAACTTATCACATTTATATTTATTTAGACTATTTTAAAAAAAGATATCTTATTTTCTTAATTTTTTAGGGTACACCATGGGATCAGCCAGCCTAGGTTACAAAAAAAAAAAAGTTATTTTTCCTTTAGATTTCAAAATTAAAACAAGATTTTCGGCTAAATTAAAAATTCTTCATGTAAAAATATTTTTTTTTCTTTTTTTACCGAGGAAAGACCAGGGTAGACAAGAGTTTCCAAGAAGTTGGGGCAATATTGGTTTACCAACGCGCTCCTACCGGGAAGAATATACAGTTCCTTCCTGGAGCAGTTCGGTTTCAACCGCCCGGAAGGACGTATTCTTCTGCCCCGAGGAAAAATAACCCGAAAATTTGCCGTCGTGCAAAATCTAATAGGAGGTGGTGAGGCCCTAGGCAGGCTCCAGTCACGTGGGGCTTTTTATACACTTACACGCCATTTTTACTTAATTCACTTTGCTTGCTAAAGGGAGGCAGCTAAGGTAACACCTAAGGCCCTCAAAGTGCCTTAGAAGTTTTAAAAGTTAGGACACACCTCCCCCCACAGGTGGGGGAGGATAGATTTTAATACGCCGGAGGGTCCCCAAAAGGCCTATAAAAGAATGGACGTTCCTAGAGGAATATAAGCCACGACATACCCCTTGACATATTCCGGGAGATTAAATCATACAAGAACTTCCGGAAAATTCAAAACGATAGCCCGGGGGCCCCGCCACCGCCATTACTGAATAGACGGGCCTTTATGACCGCACCGAATTTTAAATTGACCCTGATTGTGGTTGGAGAAAAATTCCGACTCGAATCGGAAAGATTTTATACATGGATATAGACCCTAATAAGGGCAAAAACGCGTCCCCAAGAAAATAGACGAAGGTTTTGGAAACCGTTGTTTCCCGGGGCAAAAAATCCCGCCGCCGCTGGCCGGAAGAAGACTGGGTTTTCTCCCTCACCGACTCCAAAATTAGGGTCGAGGCCCGAAACTACCGGGAGCAGGTTGAAACCGGCAACATTTATATGGCTGAACGTAAGGCCAAAGCCCCCGCCGCCAATTGTCATTCACGAAAAAGGAGCTGGGCCAAGTAAAAAAATTTATGATTAAAAAATAAATATTATGAGCGGTTCAAGGAATAATTAGGGAATCCCGGTAAACGTTACACGGGTAGATGGGTTTCGGAACTCACACCTTTCTGGGAATAAGCCATTCAAAACACAGGCGCCTCCCAGAGGACTGTAACATGGTGAAGTTGAATGGTATCCTCAAAGAGGTGGATATTCGAGTCTTAAAAGGCCGAACCTTATTCAGGGATATCCTGTGAACACTGGGGAGGCTTCACCACCTGCGGTCAAAGGTCGTCATGGACCTTTCTATGTTAGAGTTAGACCTCTCCTTGAGGGTAAGGCCATTTTAATATTCAATCTATTTGTAGTCTATCCCCGGGTGAAATTTTACAAAACAGGCATTTTGAAAGTGTTACAAACTGCCTAAATTGGCCATAACCGCGTAATTTGTTAACCCCTTTGCGGTTAAATGTTTTAAAATAGCACTGGAGTGCCCAGGCCAAAAAGATACAATGACCTCCGTCATGGTAAATTAAAAAAAGAGGTTCCAAGTTTACAGGGCCCAAAGCCCAAAACCGTTGAAAGTAAATTCTCATTCCGAGAATCGTCTCAGTAAATACAAAACTAGTAAAAACATTGCTTTTGGCCCGGGCGAAAAATGCCTGGGTTAAGCCCCTGCAATTAAAACCAAAATCCAACCTAAAACAGGTGGTGTTCGCAAAACAAATTACCGAAGAACAGGCAGGTAGGTGAAATTTGCCAATCTCAAAACAATGGCGGCACCACAACGAGTCCATTGTCTCACAGGCGGAATCAGTAATGACACCCCAGAGGATAACATTAAACTGGCCCTATTAGTATTGCAACAAATAGACATCGTTAGAATTAAGGCGTATTTTTGGAAAGCCTGGGCGCCGCCAAAGACGGCATTCCAAAGAATGAACGATTATCACAGATGGCGCCTTCCTTAAGGCTTGGGGGAATTTAAAAATTAAATAAAACGCAACAGACACAAGGCCGGTGGTTTCCGAAAAAAGATGGGGCACCGGTGGGTAGGGTAAACCGCATTCACTAGTCGTTTTTCATTTAAACGCAAACGGTTTTGAGATCAGAAGGCAGAAATCACTAAATTACAAGATTATAATATAGACGTATTTTTTGGTACAAGAACTATCTTAAAACCAGCAACACCATCCCGGATAAGCGGATACAATATTATTAGACCGATAGGCTGTTAGCCCCTTATGGGCGGAATTTCAACCTATTATAAAAGATCCCGGATAACATCAATAGAAGTAACATTACTCACAAATTTAGAAGCTTCCGGGATGATCGCATTTACCGGGCCATGGCCTTGGTACTTGCCCCAGTGGTTCTCTCGCCGCTAAAAACTAGTTAAATCAGACCTTGAGCGTTTCACGGCCCAGGTCCATCAATAACTGCTGGCGACTTTAATTAAACACCGCGATTGAACGACAGCAGAAAACAACCTAAAATGTTTTAAATATTGCAGGGTCTCGAGGAGGACTAACATTAAATAATAGCCCCCGAGACCCCAAAAATATCCATCAGATAGTAGAGGGTCGCCACACCCATTTTATTCCCACCATTATTAAGACCTATTTATTCTAAAAGGTGTTCCACTCGGATGTCGATCTATAGAGAACTACAAAAGTTAGACTTGACCACAGGCTGGATTTATGTAACTTAAAAGGGTTGGTCCCCTATGACCAAAACCGTAGGATTGGCACCGCCTTTGAGGCTAAACCCGGAAGAACCCCCAGGAATTGGGAAAACATCCCGATATAGTTTTTAATTTGATCAGGCAAACGATGCCATTAACCAAAAGTCACACATCTCATCGGCCATTGAAGAGTCCGAAAGAACGGTGAAAGTCACCGCCAACCGAAACCCCGCCTTTTCGACATTCGATTCCAATAAGAGACAAAACGCTGCGCAACGAGCGGTACGATCGATAATGGTCCGAAAAAACCGGAGCCTTATTTAGGTATTTTACAACTTCAGGTTAGAGAACGCCATAAAGACGCACCGCGAAACTTCGGGAAAACCTTTAGAAAGAATTGGAGCCATCGCATGTTGCCCACCGGGCACCGGGGCCTGGAAACGGTTAGGTTCACGCGATTCCAATTCCGCCACATCCCGTCCTAACGGTGACTTATTAGCCTTCGAATTTTGAAAAGCCGAAATGCTTAGGGACACACTAGAGTTACAAATGCACGCCATCCGCGAACACACCGACACTTTTTCATCTTTGGAGGTGGGAATGAAAACCAAAGTAAGTTTTACCACCAGAGGCGAACCCAGTTTAAAACCAGTGACCCCGGAGGAGGTCAAAGATATTATTAAGGGTCTTAAACCCCGATCGGCACCTGGCCCAGACCGTAATTAGGTAATAAAGGATTAAAATTTTTACCAGGCCGGATTATTTGTCTATTAAGGAATTTTCAAGTACTTTAAAGCCACTTTGTTCCTTTCCTGACGAATTTGGAAGGAGGCCATTGTTATTTGGTACCAAAGCCTGGTTTACTCAAAACCAACCCCGAAAGGGTTATCGTCCAATCAGTCTCCCCAACTGCATGGGGAAATTGTATGAAGGTTAATTTGTCGAGGTTAAAGTTGATTACGTTTTTTCCAATGGCCTCTTAACCAGACGAACAACCGGGTTCCGTCCCGAACACTCCTGTTCCGGACCAGGTTTAACACCCTCCAGAATACATTCTGACGGGCTTAAAAGGAACAAAGTTAGGCCTTCCCAATTTTACATTTGGGGTTGTTCATTCGGATGCCCAAAAGGGCATTCGGAGAAAGCTCGTACAACGGCTTACTTCCTACGTTATACTCTTTCCAATGTGCCTGACAGGGTCAGCACCATTTGGGTTTTTACCTTTCGAATCGCTCTTTTCGATATCGAGTAGAAGCCCCTGTCAACCAGACGCCCTCCCACGGGGCGTGCCACAAGGCCCGGGTTTTTCTGCCCTGTTATTCCGGGCCATACCAGGACATTCAAATGTTCTAATGTTAACCTTTTTAAAACGCCCCTCTATTCCTCCCTTCCTCACCATCCTTTCACCAGCAAACCAATGTGCAAATCAATAGCCCAGGGGATTTTTCTGCAAATGGAGGATTAGAACCCAAAAGTGTGCAATATACCTTTAATCGGTTCTTCAAGATCTGGACCTCACTGTCCCACCACACGTCCGGTTCCAAAAACCGCACATAATGCCGATGTAGACAAACACTTGGGCAATTGAACCCTAGGCAAACCGATCCCTGGGAGAAGAAAAAATATTTAGGTGTTCCTTTGACAAAATGAGTTTCAAAAGCCACCAAAGAGGTTAGGAGAAAAGCCGCTTTGCCCCGCATCGTTCCCATTTATTTTACCAACCAAATAGTAAAATGCCCCAACACAAACTTTTTATTATAAAAGTTTTTGGCCGATAATGACATATGCTTGCCAATTGCCCATATCCTCCCCACCACTTAAATCAACTACAGGTGGGGCAAAATAAATTTTAGACGTGCCACTGGAGCGGAGTCTTTTATCAAAGAAATGTCGACTTTACAAGCGATTGAAGATGCCGACATTACGCGCTCATTTTAAATACATTGTTAAAAAAAATTCTTTATGAAAGAATAGAAATGCAAAATAACCTTGATGGAAGGCGCTGCAACCATCAACAGACCCAGATGCCTTCTTTGTAGGAAAAAAGGTCGTTCCGTAATATACTTTAGACCCAGATAAGAAAGGGGGTTTAGGGAATTTGGGACCTTCGGGTCCCGACACGATACCACAAACGGTAGGATAACACAAAAATTTTTTGGTCTACCTGCTCAAGAGAAGGCGAGACCAACACACCGGGCGGTACACGGAGATACACCGGTTTGTGGCGGTTTCACCGCCCCAGCAATCGATTAAACAGTCGACCGAACATCGGGCCCGGTCCGTATACCGGAGGTCAATGATCCTTAAGCGACTTCTTTCAAATCAACCCACGCATCCAAAATGCGGTGGTCATTTCAAAGTTTGGTCAACCAAGTTCGAGGACTTTGCAATCCTCCGAACTCAGTAATAGATGAAGCTTCAACAGACACAGGCCCAGAAGCAAACTTTGGTTACATAAGATAAAACATAAGAATAAGAAATAGGGAAAAGTCCTGTTTACCAGTTAATACGCCGGATGCCTTTTCAAACCGGAACACAGCGGTACTTTTCACAGAAGGGAGCGGCAAAAAAAGGCCCTGTAGTGATACCCATTTTTTAATATTTGCCTATACTTAAAGCTCCTCATCAATAAGAACTTTCGTTAAAATTACAAATTTATTTATACAACTACATTATCTTATTTAAAACAAAAAACAAATTTTTAAAAAACTTAATAATAACTTCTTTCCCATCGTAATCGGCACTCCTAATTAGGTTATATCGTTTACAACAATTATATTGATCTAATTCCGACATACTGAATATACGCTTGGATTTTATTTAGGAAATATCGTTCGTAAATTTAAAAAAAGTCGCGGAAATAAACTTTCGTCCCAGTGGTTGATAAGGGAGGTTGGCAGAAGTTTCTTCGTGTTTTGTTAAAGAGTGACCCCAGGGCAATGTTTTGCAGAAATGATACAACAATTGTTTTCGCTATAAGAATACTACCCATGGAGATAACTTTAGAGAAAAAAGGTTTCCTTTTATTACTTTAAAAAAGCTTAATATTTACTTTATGTAACTTAAAACAGGCACAAATTTTTAAGCAAAACCAGGATACAACCGATTTTATTCCAATTTTTTGTTGGGAACAACAAAGTAAAATTATAAATATGTAACTGATAAAACATAAATAGACCCAAATTCGGAACTGAAGATTTTAAATTGTTTTATCAGATTTAAGGTTTATTTTTTCCACAGATTTATACTGATAAAGACACCAACTTTTTAAGAATTCTGTTGGCGTTTATCGTTTTATCTGATGACCTTTCGGCTGGAGGAGGCCCCCCAACCCGGTGGAGTCGAGGGGCTGGTAACTTTAAGCGTGCCGGGGCCCACCCTTTAATTTGGTTTTAGCCCGAGGGTCCCCAGAGGGGAGACCCGGCCCGGGCTGGCCACCTTTTTAAACCGTCAGCGATCTAATCGAGGTGCCCAGGAGGGTTAACCTCCCGGTTAGTCGCTTTTTTGATCCTTTTTTAACCCTGAGCCAATGAGGGCGCCCCTGGGGGAACCGGTCGACCAGTTGCTTTAGGAACAAGGCACTTTTAAGCCAAGACCGCCTATCTAATTGCGAGAATCGGCCTGGAAGGCCGGAATCTGCTGGTAAGGGTATGCGTTTGGTTTCGGCGGCGAGGGCCATAGGTGTTTTGATAGTACGTTTAACCCCGGCTTGCACGATGTTATATTCTCCGGATCTGTGGCATTGGCGCGGTCGCCCATATTTTACGTGTTTTCCGTTTAGGATGAACAATTTTGCGTGGGGCCGAACCGGGCCGGGTTACGTCCAGCTCATTCAGGGAAGGAGTTGAATAATTTGATTTATGCTTTGTTTCAAAAATGATGAATGGAGGGCACCCAGGTCCACATGCAGGTCGGGTTGCGACGACCAGGTAACCCTGGCCCGGGTAAGGAACCTGTTTTGCAGGGCTTGGAGTTTGTGGATATTGGGCGGATGCATGAGCGAACACTGGACTGGCGTGCTGCGATTGACGGATAACTGTTTTGGTATGGCAACACCTTGGTTGCGCAGAGACAGCTTGCTTTTTGGGATTAATTAAGGGAACAGGGCGACCCAGGACGGGTACCGCCTTGTTTTTGACCTGCTTGGATTGGCGGGCCGGCCGAGGGTTTTAATGAGGGTTACCTGAGTCGCTCTCCCTGTCAGCGGATTTGATTGCTCCGTGACGGGCACCTGATGGGTATGGAAAGTTTGGGCCCGGAAAGCCAAAACTGGACTGGATTAAAGCCCATTAGCCTGCATAAAGTCCTGCAGGGGTAATCAAAACTAGTTTCGTAGATTTTCCCGGAAGCCTTTAAAGGCTAATGGGGGATAGGAGGTTAAGGTTGGGGGAAGGTTTTCCGGTTTGAGGGAAGCCTTATAACCTTCAGGCCCTTCCAAGTGTTTGGAAAATTTTGGAAAGGAGCTTTGGTTATAGATTAGGACCAGGAGGTTGAGGAATGAGGTCGAAGAATCTTTAAAGACGGGGTTTGATATGCCAGGTGCCCGGGGCTTCCTGGTTTGCTTTTTGATTATCATCCAAACCAAACCAAATTCAAATTCAAATATCTTTATTCCAATATAGAAGTGGTTAACACCTGGGCCATTGATTGTCAAGGACGCTACCAAGGTTCCGGAATAGACGCCTGACCCGAGAAGAACTGGGGAAAAGAAACTTAATGGTTTTTTGTCATCTTTTAAAAATAATTAAATATATACATATAAATTTTCTTAAGAGCTCATACCATCAATAAGTATATTACATTAAAAGCCTGGAGCGAAAGATTCCATTACCAGGCCTGTGTTATCATTTATAAATTCATTTATGTCATAATAACTTTTAACAATAAAATTCTTTTTATTTTTTTTAAATTTATTAAAGTTAAATTTTGAACGTTTACTGGGATTTTGTTTGGGTTTATACATTGTCCCATAAAGATTTATTTATTTTCGCAGTCTAGTTGTTGGAAGAATTAAAATTATGTTTGTTTCTAGTATTTATGTTATGTGATCAAATGTCTAAGAAAATCATTTTATTTTTTTGCACATACATTTAGGGTTTTCGGAAAGTATTAAAGGGCAATTTGTTAAGTATTTTAATTCGGGAAACCCTTTTTTCAGGGATTCCTTTGGGGCCCAGGGTTATAAACCGTCAAAGCGGTTTTGAGGACAAAGATCGTATTAGTATCCGTGCACTTCCCACAGTAGAAATGCCATAAGACATTACACGTGAAAAGCTAAAGTATACTAACCGGGCCTCTCACGTCATTAATTGTCTGATTTTCTTGACAGCATATACTGCAGAGCTGAGCTTATTCGACAGTCTATTAATATGAGGGCCCACTGCAATCTGGTATCTATTTTATCTCTAGAACACGGTTGACTCAACAACGTCTATCTCTTCTCATCTATAAACACTTCACATTTACTCGGTCTTACATTTGAGTCATAAATTTAATAATTTTGTCTTCTTCTGGTTCAGTAGTAAATTATTGACACTAAACCAGTGCGCAACTAGAGAGAGTATTATTTACATCGTCATTTATTGATGTGTGTCGTTTAACTTTAAAAATTAAGGAAGTATCATCAGAAATAATACTATCTCGTCGTTTTATTAATAACATATGGTAAATCATTTATATAGATGAGAAGAGAAAAGGCCCAGAATAGACTCTCGTGGGACACCATATTACCGGGGCCCCTGGAGATCTTTTTACCATTCACGTCAACCCTCTGAGTTCGGTGGCTCAAGTACGAAGACAGAAGATTGAGTGCGGCAGTTTCTAATATAGTGACGTATTCCTGACCAGAGTTTCAGTACGCAATCAAAAGCTTTTTTGAGATCGCAAAATGCCTAAGGCATCCCGCGACGCTTTCCCAAGCCTCAAAGATGCTCTTAATGAGCATAACGCCAGCATCAATCGTGAGCGACTCAGTGAAGCGTACTGTTTGTTATTAATGAGACAGTTACTGTTAAATGTTTCATTAATTGGTTTAATAATAGTTTTTCAAATATTTTACTAAAAGTAGGCAAATAGATATAGGTCTAAAATTATTTGGGTCCATATTACACCTGCTTAAAAACCGGTATAACCTACTGTGCTCATTAGGTCAGGAAACCCGCTCTCTGGATGCTTACATTAAATATTGTTCTAGATGAGGTGATATTACATCAATAATCGAATTTATCACTTAAGAGAATTCCTAAAGTCTGCGGTTTTTTAATATCTAATTGTCTATACGAATATAATGTACTTATAATGTACATACATCAGTAAAATTAAACATTTTGTACATTCAATAACATTATCTTTTAATAGTGATTCGGCAACTGTTGAGAAGACAAAAGTGACTGGTAGTCGAAACCGAATGTCCGAAAAACTCTCGAAATAGGTAGCAACATCTATGTCAGCTTAATTGTATGGTTATCAACATTTAAGTTATTTAGAGTTGCTCTTGCGGCCCTTCCGGTTTTCCATTAATAATATCAAGTCATTTTCACTTTATCTGATGAATTTTTAATTTTATTTTTAAAGTATAAACATTTAGCCAGATAACACACTTTTTAAATATTTTAGAATAGGCGCAACATGTGCAAAAAGTTATGTTGTTATATGTTCTTTGACCATAAAGCTCATATAATCTCCGCCTGCTTTATGGATTCCGACTGTTGCTCACTCACTAAACACTGCAGAACCTTTAGATTTAACTGTTTTAGAAGTAAATATAGTATTAAATTTTTTCTTATTAAAGTGAATAATGAGCTAAAAGTACATTGATTTTCACTCATAATGTAAATAATTAACTTTTGCAATATATTACTTGAACTTCTAATACGCTTTTTATACATAGAACAAACATTCTTGTTTCTTTGCAGAACTTTTGTTATATATCATTTTATCTATTTGAAAGGAGGCAAATTGACCACAATGGTCTGAAGTTAAATTTAATAATTGACTTATTTAATGGTTGACAATTAGTATATATATTATCTATACATGTTGCAGAAGTCTCAGTAATTTGTTGGTTCAATAAATAAATTTAAAAGGTTATATGAACTTTACAATGATCTGAATCTAATAGTGGTGTTGCAATATCTAATAAATTAATGTTAAAGTCACCACAAATTATAATATACTTTAGATTCAGATAGTTTTACTAATATTTCTTCTAGAAACTCAAAAGGTTCTATAACGCTGTGGGAGGTCTGTACACACATCAACAATGAAGTGCTCAAGCTCTGACAGGCTATCTCAATAGTCCGTTCAACAGAGAGGCTCACAATATCTTTACGATTTTAAATTAAAGTATATTAATAATATTAAGACTCGCATAGCTTTATCTCTACTGAACAGGCTGTAGCAACCTGGTGACATCCAAATTTAAATTAACTGTATTCTTTTGGCCAAAAATTTT
>JAGSMT010000927.1:0-97511 GCA_029286875.1 Lamproptera curius | reverse complement strand
ATACTGATTATATTTAATAAAGTTATTTTACGATTGTTAAAACTGCTTCGGATTCAACTCTTGGACCAAATGACAGTTTATACTTAACATTAAAAAAAAAAGAATGAACAAAATCGGAGCACTAGGAGCGGAGCACCGTGGTAGCACATACATATATCTAAAAAAACGGTTGCTCCGAAGTCTGTCAATAAGAATTTCAATTTCTAGCAGTTCTTGAGTTTATTCGTTACTTACAGATATACAAATCTACGTTTAAATAAAAATACTGTCTAGTATGTTTCTGAATGGCCTTGCTACTCCAATTTATATACATGCAAAAACAGTTTCTGTGTTTGGTGAAACGTCTCGTAACTGTGTACCGGAAGCAATCAGAATTTCAGTTCAACGTCGTTGCGTTCGGTGCCATTCCCATTCAATCATCCGTAACTGAATTGACAGTGAACTTTACTTAGGAATATAGTTTAAAATTTTTGTTCACTTATAAGCCTTGTATTATGTTGTTAAATGATCTTAACCATTAAAAATGTACTATTTTCTTGGCCCCTCATACTTGAAAATACTGAAAAGAATTTAAAATAGAATATTATTTGTAGACAAATGTTTTAATGCACTATGTGAAGGTTTAAAATACTTTTGTGATATATTGCGTGAATTTGTAAGCCTACGATACGGTTAGGTTATGTCTTTTTATTGGAATACAGCATCACATCTACAAGAAAAGCTAATTTCAGTTAATTTTAATACATTTCTAACTTTAATAATGATGTTTTGCCCAAAAACCCAATTAAAAATTACCGGAAACGTACTTTTTTCAATTGTATCTCTTGTCTATGACTACTCTGTAAAGATTAGCGATCTCTTGAGTAAATATTTTTACAGTGCAGTAAAAGTTTAAAAATTAAGAAAAAAAAAACAGTCTCAAACAAGGATCGAAGATATTGGTGTTAATTATAAGCCTTACTTTACGATCATGTTGGATATCATTAGCCAAAGACTATAATTCAGTGAATTGTTTATATACTTCGATTTATCGTTTGAGCCGTGTCATCTCTGGTGACATATCAATAGGATTATATGCTGCAAAATGTGAAAGGACATTGCGGTGAGCCAAATCCCCGTTAATTCAGCCAATGCAACGAGATGTCAGGCAATCGATAATGGACGCCACAATGATAGCGAACATGAGTGCAAACGTACTTGTCATATCATCCTATAATCGTGGAATATTCATTTTCAGCTGTGATATATCTTAATATATATAATTAAGATTATATTTATATTATGATTTATTTGTACGTGTGTGAATGGTGATCAGTGTACTGGTCGAAAACGGCTGAACGTGTTTAAGTGGATCCGAGGATGGTGTAGATTAATAAATTAGCCCAGCAGATGGCGCTGCAATCGGTATCTAGGTTATGTATTAATACTGCAAGTAAACTGCTGAATTGAATTGAACTAAAAAAGTAAATATACATTTTTTGAAGTTAATTCATTAAAAATTTTTGCAATGCCCCATAGTTTGATCATCCGATTCTTGTAATAGAATTGACCTTGTGCTTGTGCATCGTTTTTAATCCACACCAGCAACTTTGCGATATAATAATAACGTATATAGATCAATGACATTAATATATGTATGTTACTAATGCATTAAAAAGCTTGTGTCAATAAAGTCTTCAATTATGTGTATGGGCGTGTGTCGGACATGTTGATCCATGGCTAAAGTTCAATGCATTGTTCATTTGCTGCCACCGAGCCGTATCCCCTCTGGTATACCGTATTATACGTCGTGACATTTTACGTAAAATAAGTTGGTACGCCAATATCACTCATTATGTGTCAGCTGAAAATTTGTGTCACAATTAATGCAGCTCGTCAGTAATTATTACAATCAATATTAAACAGGAATGCCTGTCTTTATTTATTTAAAGTATTTATTAACTTAATTCTTCGTTGTAATAATTTACAGTTAAAAAAAGTTTTGGACATCTATCCGTAAAATGTAAGAAATTAGGTATAATAATTCATCGTTTGCCAATTTAGAGATATTTAACCTTCTTCGTAGCCTAACTTTCGAAACCGGAGCTCGCGATTACGAATCCGGCGGGGACATGACAATGTTCCATTGTTTTTTCCTAATGGGTTAGAACAATACGGCTTGGTCAACCGATTTTCTACAAAGTAAAAAGATCTGTGCATTGGATGGGTACGTAGAACGTCGGTCCTCTACTATCCTGATCTGTCTTCCGTCGTGTCGATTATTTGTCCTATCGTACTATGAGGTTGATGGAAGAGGGATTGCACTTATGTCTACGCGTACACTCGTGCACTTAATATCTCATGCGCAGTTGGCTGATATAGATCGGCATCTGCAGTGGGAGTTGGACAGGAATTATAGATTGTAGAATTCATAATAATAATAAAATCTAATGACAACACAAATGTTGCCAAAAAGTGCTTTACGTGGCTGAATGGCGGAGCAGGTTCTGAAAACGTGTCATAAAAGGGGGGCCTAATGTCTTATACCTACTGTATAAACGACAGATAATCATATGGATAAAAGTATTACAAGAATAATTTTATTGATCCTTAAACAGAGTAAGGACGCCAATTCGTTTCTTGTTACAATAAAGAGTATTACAACGTTGTTAACATAAAAAGTTTCAGTGGAAAGTGTATTCAAAAGGAATAAGAAGTTATTGCACGTAACATTTGCAGCTATTAGAAATAATAGCGATCATTTCTACATATTTTATATTTGAACGTGCTGCAGTACCTTCATGACTAATTCACCCTCAACATACCAACATATTAGTTTGTCAATTTTCTTTTAAGGGTTAATATTTAACTAAGCGTTAAAAAAGGTGTGTCGATCCTTAAATAGTCCAAAATGTAAAAGTATTTTCTACCAAGAATGTTAAACAGTACATTTACTAACGCAATGAAACAATCACTAGAAAATACAATCAGTGTCTTTTCTAAAAACAAAGCGATTGCATGAATTTTTCATGAATGTCTTTCAGGAAGCGCTAAGGTTCGTTGCAAGTAGGTTAAGTGTGTTTTTATTTTGTACGGGGTTTTTACTTAAATGTATATTAGAAAACTGTTAGGTAATCTATTTGTAAATATACGTTTATTAAGTATAAGACCAACATGCACCATACTACTAATTCTTATCGTACTAGTGAGGATGAATTTAATTGCAACTAAATTTAGTGACATAACAAATTATGTAAAAAAATCTTATTAATATTTAATTTACTGCATGGCAGTATTTTTAACGTCTTATTATTATTATTTTTTAATTATATGTCCATGTGAACGCACTGAAAAGTATTCGCGAATCTTAAAAAAAATAATGTAACCCATAGGCATGGCGTCATACCTATGTTGATGTTGTCAGTCGAGTGACATTCATTGATTGACAAGTCATTAATGAGATCGCCATTTTGTTGCCACGGGTCACAATGTAGATGTAAACATTGTCGAGTTAGAAGACTTCATAGTGAACATAATCACAATGTATAGTAAAAATGTGGGTCTCAATAATAAAGAAACATAACTGAAGCAGGAATACTCCCAACAGTAGGCACCCCTATTGCAATCAGCTTTGGTCGAGTTGCCTCGTGTTCATTTTAACCTCAATATGATTGTACTAATCTGAATCACTTGATTGGATTTTTATGTTATAATCAATATATTCTAGTAAAAAATTAATAATTCAAGAAATAAACCGTCTGGATTGAACATTGTCGATTATAAATAGCTTTGTAATATTGGCTTGACTTGAAGAAACCATTTTTTTATGCTTCGAGACTCATTTCTATAGTAAGCTTTATCTAACACAGAGTTCGCGAGAAGCTCCCGTCCCCACGAACTAGGTGGCCCACATTTTTTGCTAAAAATGAAAGCTACACGTACAGAAGGTACGTGAGTTAGGAGTTAGTTTATGCTTCTAAGGATCGTCGACGATCGGTTTACGGACCTGTACGCTGACGGTCTGGCGACGTATTAAGTCCGTTTGTGGGGCCCTGGAACGCGGGTGTATACGGGTGTGTGAGTCGCTGTGGTCAGCAAGCGAGGCGAACAACGGTGATGTGTGCTATCCCTATTGTGTGTGTGTGTAGGCTTGGATGTCGAGAACCCCGTTGATCGAGTCTCGGCGACCCTTCCTCGTCCGGGTCGAGGAGAACGTTCGCGGTCTCACGCTTTGACTGGACGCTTTTGGATCGGCCGTGTACGGTGCTGCTTTTACCAGCAGAGGGTTATTATGATTAATAGCTTTATCGATGTGTTTGCGCGTTAACTTTTGAATGTGTTCGCGGAGTTTTGGCAATTTACAGTCGCTGTGTAGGTCTACGTTACGTTGGTACCACTGCGCCCCGGTGACGCGGCGGATGAATTTGTTTTGCAATACCTGTAAGTTGGTTTAGGAGTGTGGAGGATGCGTGCGTGAAAGTTTGACATGCATAAGCCATGATTAATCGTATGCATACCTTGTATAATAAAAGTTATTGTTTAAGCGGCATTTTACTGTGAGAATTCGTTAGATGATAGAGTCTGGTCGAAACGAAGATAGCCTTTCTCTTAACGTCTTGAATATGACTCTTGAATGATATGTTTCAATCGAAGGTCACGCCTAGGTATTTGGCCTTCCTTTCCTATGGGATCGGTTGGCCGTAGTGTTTTAGCTGCCCTAGTGTCTGGTGTCGGCCTGCGCGTGGCCTTATCCTGAAGCCTGGGTTGAGGACCGGGGGTATCGTGTAATCACGACGTAATCTAGACCGATGAAAGTTTATTGCTACATTTTTATCGGGGTTTAAGTTGACTCTCCGTTTACGAAACCAATCGCCTAAACGATTGATCGCGTTCTGGAGCTTTTTAAAGATATAATTTGGTCTTAACGACGAACAATAGAGGGCGGTGTCATCAGCAAATAGTGCTAGATTTACATCGTCGGGCTTTGGTATCGCCCTCTGGTTGTAAAGCAGCCCTAAGTTCGACTACGCGGTCCACTTTCGATAGGTGGGCCACGTCGATGCGTGCGCGAGATGGTGTACATTGATCTTCTAGCGTATCGGCTAACCATTCGGCCTTTTCGAAGTCATCGAAAGCTAATAAGCCCCCGGTTGGCTTTGATAATGGCGGCATGGCGTCACGGGGTTCCGACTTCATACGTCGAGCCAACTGCCAATAGGCATAGTGCGATGGCACTAAGTCTCCGTCAGACCGAAGCGAAATCGATTTGACTCGGACGGATAGCGATAAAACGCCCTCTTGAGTGCATTTTTCTTTCTTATCAGGTATCGAAAACTGAACGGCAAGCCAAAGTTGCGGTCTCTCGAAACCTTGACTGTCCTTTCGGAGTCGTCGATGGTTGATAAGATAAGCGTTGTGATACTGTCGATGGCAATATACGCTTTGTCTACACTGTCAATAAATTCGGTAGTTTAGAGCAACTTTGGGGGTCCATAGCCTTGAGTTTGCGTTCAAGACAATGCCAATTTGTTACGGTTTTGGTCGTAGGGACCGCACCAGCGCCTGCGAAAATGGTTGATGGACCTAGGCCGAGAGCAGCTCTAGGTCGGATCTAAGTAAGTTCTTAGGTGATGACAGGTACACGGAAACAAGTACAAGCGGCCTATGGCCTAAGTTAGTTAATGTAGGTGTTTCTAATGGTGCGATATGGAGTGACCTTTTGTAGTATATAAGTGTACCAACCAGCGGTCCTGACAACCTATCGTTTGTAATGATGTTATAGCCACTGATTCTAGGTTTGGCTATTGACGGTTTTAAAAACGTCTCTTGCACTAGAAATATGTCTATACTATAATCTGGCAAGTATTTGGCGATTTCGGATCGCTGCTTCTTAAGGCCGTTCGCATTAAAGTACGATACGACTAGATAGCGCGGTTCTACCTTACCTATGCTGGTAGCCATCTTAATTCGGTTTACCTACTTACTTGTGTCTGTTTCGGTTTTATCGGTTTTTGAATTTACTGAATGCGTCTAAGATTTCGCCGTGAGTGAACAAGACTATGATTTTATAGTCCAAATCGTACAATCTGGACATACTGACTGCTTGAGCGATTTTATAGTATTTTGCGAATACTTCGTCGGGCGGCGGTCTAACGTAATTACTGGGCCTTTGTGTGATGCCTGACTGATTGGGTGCTCTAGCGCAACCCCTATAACTTGCCGGATGACCTACGTTTTCGCAATTTGCGCGGGCGGCTCGATAGAGTCCTTTGGTCGTTGGCACTCCGGAGTGCTGTGCTGACCGGCGCACTTTACACAACGCGCGCGAGCGTAGCAGTTACGCGTAGTGTGCCTAAAATGTTGACAGTTATGACTCTGCGCAACTAGTCCTGTCTTGTGGGGAGTTTCGACCCGCAGGCCGGTCAATTCACAAATTGAATTAATATTAAATATGGATTTTCCCTCAGGGAAAAGATCTCACTCCACCATAAGAAGGTCCATTTCGAACTTGAACCTAGGATGGTGCATACGGCGCACCCTATGGACTGGGTAACCCTGTTTTTTGAGGTCCGCGTTGACCTTGTCTAAATCGAGTTCTTTGGGAACTCCCCTAACAATTACTCTAAGGAGCCGGTCGTTCGGCAACGCGAAAGTATGAAATGCGATTTTATTTTCGTGAAGGTATTTAGTAAGATCACGAAAATCGTCCGAGGTCTCAACGTTGACCCGGATGCCTATGCGTGTATTAGCCGATTTAAACTTGGTGATATTGGCTTTCGATAGCCAAGTAAGGACACGGCTCCAGTGCCCCTTGTCGTGAATCACGACCGGGGGTGGAGCCTTGGCCTTACGTTCAGCCATGAAAACCTCCGAGGTGTCGAGGGTGGCTTGCGGCTCGGTGACTGGCGCGGTGAATTTATGCGACTCGCGGGGTCGCTCTCTACTCTACTCAGGGCGTTTTTTGCCCTTCTTACGAGAACAGACGGTAGTAAAACCGTCCTAGTCCCTATCGGCCTCGTTGTCAGCGTCCAGCACAGCTCGTGGGAGCGGTCGCAGGTTCGACTTCCATTTCCGTGGGCCTTGGTTCGTCTTCAGCGTCTGACTGCGCTGAAAGGTAATTGCACGGGGCAGGCGATACGACCGGGATACGGTCCCGGGTAAGTGTCGCTGAAGGCGACGACGCGGTCAATTTTTCGATCCGGCAGGCGTACCGACGCACGCGGCTTTGCCACCAAATAAGCGGCGACGAAAACCGGCGTGGAGTCTTGCCCAACCATCGGGGTCATTTTCGCGGAAGTACGCGTCGATGTCGTCGCGATGTAGGGCGGGATAATAATTGTCCATATTGAGGCTATCCATTGGGGCGACCCCCGCCGGCATGGTGTTTATAGCTAACCTAGTCTATGCCTAATAAAACAACAGGTGTATGCGCTTTAGGTGCGCTAGGTGTGTACCTAGCTGCCTACCTAATGCAGCAAGCACAAGTTAATTTAACAAGCTAAATGCCACGTGGGCTATTTGTGTAGTGTGTGTATCTACTTACAGAAAGCCGGAACCTGCCAGCGAGCACATATGCACATGCCAGCCCATGACCGATACAAAGATAGACGCGTTTATATTTTTCAATTTGCAAAATGCAATCACATAGTAATAAAACAACACACGATTAATATTATTTTTTTTAATACACAGCAAAATTTGCTTTCATATTTTGTCGGATCTTTTGCTATACATTGAATAGAAAAAATTCAGATATTCATGTATGGGTGATATTAATTTTGTTTTGTTGTTTCAAAATGCATTCTTAAAACATCAAATAATGTGTCCTATAAAAAAAACTGTTACATTTTCTGTAAGCAATATTTGGTGCAAATTTGGAAGTATTGTGCCAGATTAGTTACGAATTTGTTATCATCTCAAACTTACATAGAAGTATAGGCATTAAACAAATAAGAAATAATTGTATATTGTAAGTATATTAGAAGTAAAAAAGCTATGCTATTGAAACGCCTACACAAATACTGGCATTTGCCGAAAACTAAGCTTTAGCTTACTACACTTTTGTGCCCCTACTAAACAAAGTAAGAAAACTTATTTTGATGCTAAAGGAACTCTTAAAATTTAATTTAATGAAGAGAAAATAAAAATAAAACAGTTTTCATATAAAAATATCGACAATTTAGACACATGGAGAACACACATCAGCACACATTTTTTACAGAATTTCTGTAGAAAAATATATAAAATTTTATGATTTATAGCATGATCTGCTTATTCAGATTATATTAATTATAAACATATTTAGATCTATCTTTAAAATAGGTGAGAGTTTAAGGACTTATTGAATTAATATCCCTATTGGAATTGTAAACAATTGTCAATCGAGAGTTTCCAAGAAAACAATAGATAAGGTGATTATCTATATTCTGCTACTTTTACGAGTAATAACAATTTGTAAAATAGCAAAACGTAAAGTTTTATAAAACGTTATGGCACCTGTCTGAATTTATATTGCGGTGGTCCATTGTTTGGTAGAATTACAGTTGCATATTGTTTTTGTCGTTCCATTGTTCTTAGGTTTCTTAAGTAGTTGGGTGAACGGTGATTACGCGTTACGCAGATTGCATTAAGTTCTGAAAACAAGAAACATTTATATAAATTTATAGAAGACATTAACACCTAATTAATTCTTTTATTTGTATTAATACCACACATTGTTAAATAACAGATTTTATCACGTTTGTTTACATGTTTAATTATATTTTAACTCCTGACGTTCCGAACACTTTCTAGCGGCCATGGTCACGGGACAGAATGTCAGATGTCTAATGTTTCTGAAGCGGGATTTCTAGATCTTAAATATATTTAACATTTTAAATTTTAAAAGTTAGACAGAACTAGGCAGGTGGTAAAATGTAAAATCATCTTCTCTCTTGAAATTCGAATTTGCAAATAAATATGTAAATAAAAGTAACAAAATCCGTTTATTCAATAATATTAAGACACATTTAAAACATTACCTTTTAAATATAACTAGCCTTGAAAGTATAGTTTATTTAAACATAAACTCTGAGTAACCGTGTGAGTTTAGGCAAGGTTCTAGTTGCTTGTTCTTGTTAAGAAAATATGTTCTCAATAATTGAGAATTCAAACAAACAAACTAACAACTTCGAAATGTTCAAAATTATTAATAAACAAGGTATATGCATACATTTCTCAGGGTTCACATTCCAACTTAAAAGTTGTTGTTAGAGTTTATATTATTTACAAGATTTAGTTCTAGTATGCTCCAAACATTGGATATTCTTTAGATTTATTAGTCCTAAGAACATGGAATTAACATGAAGACTATTTAAGTGGACTTCAGTGTTAAAATTAACCTATACATAAATAAACTTTAAAAAATAATTAGTATGTATAAAATATTCGTAACAAAAATATATTTAATAATCTTAATAGAATCAATCGAGAACTTTAGAAGAAATTTCTGAAACAATTTTTCATATCCATTACAGAAAGAATAAAAAGAACAAAAAAGAGAGAGTGATAACATTTTTTACCGCTTGGATTATTTTTAAAAAGAAAAACTGTGCGTTTCGAATTCTCGTAACGTTTTATTACATAGTTTGTCGTATCCAATTCCCAGATCTAATCATTGCACTCGGGCTACCAACAAATCCTATTACCTTATGTTTACAGATTAGAAGTTATTTAAATGTAAATTAGTTTTACGTTTAAATAAGTACTTATTTATATTACAATTCGGTATAAGTAAGATGAAATATTTTGTGCATAAGAAGTGTTATGTTTAAGCATACCATATTGTGGTAAACGAATGTATCTTAAGTAGAAAACATAAGGTAACCTAGCAGTTATTCATAATAAAATAGTATAGTACTAGTAAGACCATATGTATGTATTAAATGGAATTTGGGAATTGGAATTTAATCAATTTTAAACATAAAATCGATTCTTTTACTTTTAAACTTACAAAAAATTGTCATTAAAATATTTACAACAACTTTCACGCAATAGTGCTCAGATTCAGAAGTAAACTATCAAATAAACTTAAAATAGTAACGATAACTACTAATAATAGAGGTAAAAAGGTTTACACATTATTTCGATATAAATATTTTAAAATTTTCAAACCTCTATTTAAGTTTATAATGTTGTAAACTGCCTTCGTAGCCTAGTGGTATGAGCGTGTGCTTAGAAACCGGATGTCATGGGTTCGAGTCCTGCGGAGACTCAACAAATTTTCATTGTTGGTTACAGCAATTTGGGCTGATCACCCAATTGTCTGAAAAGTAAGATGATCCATGCGTCGGATGGGCATGTAAAAAGTCGGTCCACCCACCAACCCGCAATGGACCAGCGTGGTGGGATATGATCCAAAAACCCGCTAATTAATGGGGTGTATTAGGGGAGCCTACGTCCAGACTATCTATAGACTATCACAGGCTGATTATGATGATGATTTTGTAATGATACATTTAATTTTTTTTTTTCCTTAAAACAGTACTAGTGAGTAAAGTACTAACAAGTACTGTTTTTACAGATTGCTAATAATATTTATATAACTTTATAATAGCAATATATAACTCTATAATAGAAACATATTAATCTATTTTATAGATAAAAATATTATACTCTCATGGAAGCACGAAATAACAGCAACCGGAAAGTGATGTCGGAATTAAAAATATCGTTTGTTTAACACTCGTCCCGTGCAACGTTCCTGAGCGACGACTGCTGCAGACCGCTCTCAGGTGTAAATTGCTTTTGGAGAGCTGTTTTCCTCCAAGTATTTAATGCAGTTTTTCCTGTTGTTTTGTATAAACGGAAATAAAAAAATTTTATTCAAAAATATTTTGTTCTACTGTTTGACATCCTGACGTTTTTTAATTTAATTTAAATTAATCTAACTCAGGTGCTATATTACCGTAAGACTGAATATTTTAGCAAATTTTCAATTAGTTATTCTATCTCAACTCCTCTAATAAATCGTTTCAAGTTCTCAAGATATTAATGAATCGTTTATACAAGAAAATTATTAAGAAAAAGTGATATGTGCTAGTCTATTTAAATTTCAATTTTGTTCAGAATGTATATTAGTTTTAGAGAAACATTAATGTTTATATTTATTTACTACTATTTTTATTTTACTATATTTATAATAATATGATCTATGTTGTATTAAACTTGCAAAGAGAAATATTTCTTTTTTATATTAAAGCATCATGTTAAATGGAAAAGCAGAAATAATGTAATTTCAGATGGGATTGTGAAATTGGATGAATTTTAAGTCTACTCTTCCAGATTAAAAAAAAGGTTTAGGAATATATCGTTATAATTTACGTTACTTCTACATATCTTAAGATATAGTTAAAGGTATCTGTTTATTGTAGTTCACTTTTATTCGAATAGTAAAGTAAAGTTTTTGAAACCAATTTAACTTAATATTGAGCATTCATCCCGCTATTGAACGACCATTCTCCATCACTTTCTTAAAGTAATTCTTGAGTTATTTCCACTTTCAAGGATTTATATTTTGAAATGCTGGTTCAACATTATTGCTTGCTTCCGCTAAGACCTAAAGTTAAAAGGAAGTCTTTTATAAATACCGAAACTCTCTTTATTTTTATTAAATATGGACTTATTATTAAATCAGACCACACATTAGTAGATAGACCCGACCAGAGTTGATAATTAGTACCGGTGGTAGGTCCCTGTTTACGGTGGTAGGTCCCCTGTTTACAGGAGACCGTCTGGTGGGTACCACCGCGGTGCCTATTTCTGCCGCTGAAGCAGTAGTGTAGAAACACTGAGGCGTTCCGGTTTGAAGGGCACCGTAGCCAGCGTATTTACTGGGTAAACAAGACTTAACACCCTATGTCTCACGGTAGGCAGCGCGGCGATACCACTGGTATTGCCAACGTCTATGGTGTCGGTTACCACTTCCCATCAGGTGGCCTCGACTGCTCGTCTGCCTGCGTATGCCATAAAAAAAAAAAAAAAAGTTAGTCATGGCATGCTTCCAACACAGGATGGAACTGGACTATCATTATTTTTTATGTTTGTCGCTCAATTAAAATCAAAATAATTATCATTTTCATCATCAACATCAGCCTGTGATAGTCCACTGCTGGACATAGGTCTTCCTAATATACCCCTAACCATTAGGGTTTTGGACCGTTTTCCGCCACGCTGGTCCAATGCGGGTTTGGTAGATGGAGCGACTTTTACATGCCCATCCAACGCATGGATCATCTTTAATTTTCAGATAGTTGGATGATTGGCCCAAATTGGCCTAACCAACCAGAAAACAACAATAACACAAAGTTGTGTCCCTCGCGGTAATCGATCCCACGACCTCCGGGATATAAATTAAGGTCCAATCCGCTAGATATACACATATTATATATATGCATGATGATATTGTAAAAGCTTGATAGTTTATTTATTAATAAAACAATATTTCTATTATACAACAATGCTTTTGACTACATTGAGAATAAGTGTAGAAGCTTACTTCAATACCTTGAAATTACTGCGAAAATATGTTGGAAAATGGCAGAATCGTTTCTCTTTTTGCCTTACGTGGACAATGTACGTCCGCACCCAATTTCACACAAGCTCTTGTTTCGAATAAACTCACAAAGGCTTTATGGAAAGTTTTATATCATTGTAGCAAATGGCAGAGCAAATATATACCTGAATGAATTGTTTAGACCAAATGCTTTGGCTTGCTAACGTAATAAATCTGTTGTCATATTCTTAGACTTTGGAATCCTGTTCAGATAAGTTGTTTTCATTTTTCTTGTGCTATTGTAGCATATCACTTCAATATACCTATGATTTAGTGACATCAAGCGTCACCAACCAAAAAGCCGTTGAGTTATTCACAACTAAAAATTATATTTAACGAATTAGGTTTAGTTATATGTTAAATATTTTTCTCGTTATACACCTAATGTACTCGTCATAAGTACCTGAATTAATGCCCAAAGGAACAATTATTAATATCTCAGCAATTTGCGGTGTTTCGGTTTGATATATTATTGCTTATAATGCGTTTATTTATAATTTCTCATTTTAATATATAATTTCTCACTATATAATTTCAAAATATTAACACTCACGGACAAATTAAGCGTAGTTTGACTTTTCTTAATTCGTACAGTATCCTAGGTTCCTATGAAAATGTATAATTATAATAAAGTAAAGAGTGATCAATCGAAGACAAAACAGGGAGATAAATATGCAATTTATAAGTAATCTTTTATGCTGCTTATTTTATAACTTTGTTTGATAACTACATCGAATTCTTAAATCTATCATCAAATTTTAGATACTACTTTAATAGATGAGGTATAATATTTTCTTGCTTACAGGCTTTTTAAACAGGTTTTAAAACTTTATCTATGCTTACGTTAAGTATTGGATTAGTGGTGTTTTTTGTGTTGGAGATAACAATATAAGACATTCGGCTAAATTTTCAAATATAAGGAAGAAATTCAATATTAATAGATATTAAATGTCCCTTGATTTTAGCAAAAAAGAACGATATTTGATAATTTTATCAAATGCGTAGAGTAAGGTTGTAACAGCCATCTTCTGAAAAAATCCGCAGCTTTTTTTCAAGTCTGTAAACATTATACTACTCTGCAGTTGAATTCACATAGAAGTCATTCATTTACCTCTCATGCAAACTTGAATAACTTCCTTATTCGAAAGCGTTTCGTCAAAGAAATTTTCTTTCACTCCGGTATTTTTAGTTCAGAAACTACAAGTGTGTATGTGTGCGTGTTGATAACATGTTCATTTCCTTGGACACCTGGTTTTTCTGTAATTTAAATATTATTATAAAATATATAATGGACACCTAAATTTAACCTGAGTTGTAAGACTTTTTACGACTCGACGACTTTTTACGACGAATCCTTCTGTTGATCTTTCCTAAAAAGTTATTTTTACCTAGTAAGAGCGTTTACCCTAGGTAAACGTACTCTAAAACCACTTCGACGGAGGTGCAGTACCTAATCGGCCATTAATATGATCTTGGTTAGTAATCGGCCATTAATATGATCTTGGTTTCAGCCAAGTTCATCCCTAGACTGCTGCGTGCAAAAGACTCAGGCAGGCTTAGCACCATTTTCTACAGGTCCTTTGCGGTCTCAGCCATGATGAGGACATGGTCCGCAAATTGCAGACGTGAGATATACTCGCCGTTCACAATTATGCCGTGACTATCTCAGTTGAGCCTCATGAACAAATTCTCCAGCATAGCGGAGAACAATTTTGGACACATAACATCTTCTGGTCCCACACCCCGGCGCAGGTAGATCAGTCTGCCCACTTTTGACTACAACAGACGTAGTGGTGGCGTCATACGGACATCTTAGCATCTGGATATATCGCCATTTGGCACCGCAGTAAGGACTCGAGGAAACATCAGGTCTCGATGGAGTCGAAAGCCTTCTGATAGTCCACAAATGCCATGCACATAAGCTCGTTAATCTCATGTGTCTTCTGTTTAACCTGCCTCACTATAAGGATTGCCTGTTCTCGACGCTACGCTTAGTCGAATTTTTGCGTAAGACGATTCGAGATGACCCTCAAAAACAACGTACATACATGGTTCAGGAGTCAAAAGGCCGATAGTTCGTCAATAGGGTTTTATTACCATCATTATATACAGGTTTTGGACCGTATCCCACCACGCTGCCAGGGTTTTATAACCTTTTATGAAGAACATTTCATGTCTCAGGACTTCTCCCGAATAGAAGGGCAGAGTTATCAGAGGCTCTTCCAAGAGGCAAGAGTCCTCTCGATTTCGGCTAGGCCAATTTCTGTGAAATCCTTCAACACACAGCGGCTTAGAGCGGCTCGAGAATCCTTCTTATCCGGCTTAGGATGTGGCGAGTGCAATGCGTATAACTAGCTGTAAAAGTTTTTAACGTCAAGACAACAGTGTTTGTACACTACTGTTTCGCTGCCTAGTACTTCCCCAAATGACCCACCAAATAATTTTACTTTTTACCAGTAAAAAAAATTATAGAGAATATTATTTGCAAAAATATAGCCACGAGAATATAACTGCTACTTCAAACCGCAAGTACGCTCATCATCATCATCATCAGCCTGGGATAGTCCACTGCTGGACATAGGCCTTCCCTAATATACCCCTAACCATTAGGCGGTTTTTGGACCGTTTTCCACTACGCTGGTCCAATGCGGGTTGGTGGGTGGACCTACTTTTTACGTGCCCGTCGGACGCATAGATCATCTTACTTTTCAGACAGTTGGGTAATCAGCCCAAATTGCCCTAACCAAGTACGCTAATTAGGTACATTTACAAACTGTTAACACTAATTGCTTCTGGAGCAGTTTAAGCGTTGTTTTCGTGATGGAAGTTATCCGCAGTTAATAAATCGTTAACCTAGAACTCATTTTATTTGTCTAAGATACTAGTTGTTACCCGTGACATCGTCCGCGTAGTAATATGTATTTTTGTATCTACTTGAAAATGTGTATTGCGTTATGTTATTATGGTTCTGGATAATGTCCAATAGACATTTAATAATACAAAATTATTTAGACTGTATTATTAATATTATAGACATAAAAGTATGTTTGAATCACACCGTGTTAACACATGTGTCTTTACTGTTTTATACCGTATTCTTTATTCAAATTTCTTTAAATAAGCATTTATAAAGCAGTGTGCAGTACAGAAAAATCTAAATAATTCCTCTTATATTACTTTAGCTCCAAAAGTAGCGCATTTGAAACGGTACTTCGTAAATGCTACGCCGTATAACACAAACAAAGCAAGAGTTATTTTGAATCAGCAATCACAAACATTGCGGGTTTGGCTCGGAAGACGCTTACGTAAATATGAATGGAATTGAAACAAGATAAAACAACATTTCATTTGTTCTTCTGAGCAGTGAAACATAAATGCGAGCAGGTTTTCTTGAAAGAAAATTGCCATGGAGTAACTGTGACGACTTTACTGGATAGTGTCAATGAAAATTACAAAAAAAGTGTTATAGTTATTAAGTATTGATATATTAACAACATATTACTATTCTAAAATATTTTACAAATGTTTATAAAAACATTTAAAGCATGGATGGTTTAGAGTTCCGATTTGTTCTTATTGCGTTCAAAAAATCGTTACAGATATTTGACCCTAATCAAACAGTTCTTAATTGTTGAATGTTTCTTATTTTGTAATTAGTTCTTAGAAAACTTCAAAAATCGTCGTTAAATTTTCATAATTTACGTATATTTTTTACTTGAATTGTCTTGGATAATAGAAGATATCTCAGTGATAATATTGTTATATTTGATGAAGATGAAGCCCAAGTGAGTTCTAATTATGTAATCTTTCATAACGTAACTGGCAAGGTAATTAAGATTCTCGTGTACATTATAATCATATCGACTCAGTTATATTCCTTATAATTTAAGGAATATAAACATATAAGGAGATTAATCAAATATAAGCTCAGGGTAGGAATCTCATTTGTGACTTATTTATTTAAAGTACCCATTCGGATATCCGAAACTGCCGGGCTTAACTAGAGCTTGACTATAAAATAAATTTTTAGTTGTTAATGAGACGATACACTTCAACCGTGTTTAAAATTTTCACTACTTAAATAAAAAAACTTCTACGCTACTGCATCATATTAGGATGGACCATCTTTAATTTGGCAGACATCTAAACCATCCATTGAATGGAGTTTGTCTTTTAAACTATGGTTCAGATACCAGTCGCACTATGTAAAGATGTTTTATCTATAAAATTTATGTAAATTCATGTAGTGCGTAATGCGTGGATTAGAAGCCTTTCCGAAAACTGCAAATAAACTGATTATAGCTATTATTTTCAAAATTGTATATAGCTATGATTAATAACGTATGCACAAATGTTCGCTATCATTGTAACGTCCATTATCGATTGCCTGCCGGGCAAAGGCTGACATCTCATTGCATCGTCTGAAATACCGTGGGATTTGGCTCACTGCAACATCCTGTGGAATTTTACAGCAGATAATCCTATTGTTACGTCACCGGAGAAGACACGGCTCCAAGAATCGATCGGAGTAAATAAGTAATTCGCTGAATTATACTCGAGACCGCTTCAGTGGTTTGATGGTATTGGCCCTTACTTTAGAAATCGGAGATATCAGGTTCGTATCCTGTTATAATATAACTTTTCTTAATAGTGGTTTTTGTTTGGTTAAGAAAACATGAGCGGATTACTAGGCTGAAGAGAAGTTGAGATGATATTAAAGTAAAGTCCTAGTTCTTGACACCACCTTCGCCTACTGTTTTAATGTCTTCTTTATTTTCTTCTCGCGATTTATCCATCATTTAAACACAGCCTACTTTACAGGTCGCAGAGTTAAGATTCTAGTCGATTTACATAAAAACGTTTATTTACATAAAAGTGGAGTGATTATAAGGTGGCACAACAAAAATTTAGGCAAATACTCAGGAGAATGCATCACCGAATTATGGTCAAATTCCGCCTTCGTTTGTTTTTTACGTTTCTGTTGAGCTCTGAAATATTTTGTTTAAATAAAAAAGTATGACATAAAATAGGAATGTTTACTCATTCTATGTATCGATAAGAAATCCTTTGTACATTAATTGATTGTTATATACATTTTTTTTATGGCGTACGCAGGCAGACGAGCAGTCAGGCCACCTGATGGGCAGTGGTCACCGACGCCCATAGACATTGGCAATACCAGTGGTATCGCTAACGCGCTGTCTACCGTGAGACAAAGGTGTTAAATTCAAATATCTTTATTCAATATAGAAGTGTAACACTCGCTTATTGATTGTCAAGGACGCTACCACCGGTTCGGAATAGGACGCCTCCGACCTGAGAAGAACCGCGAGAAGAAACTCAGCGGGCCTATTTTGTCATCTTTAAAATAATCAAATAATCAAATGTTATGTCTCGTTTACCCAGTAATTCAGTGGCTACAGTGTCTCTCAAACCGGAACACAGCAGTGTTTTCACACTACTGCTTCGCGGTAGAAATAGGCACTGCGGTGGTACCCACCCATACGGTCTTCTGTAAAAAGGGGACCTACCACCGGTATACATTATCAAAACTTATATTTGCAAGTATATATTATTTTTTTAGCTAATATCGAGCCCTACGAGCGAAGCAACGAAGTAACATACGCTCCGAATTGAGTATCTCCTTCTGTTGGGAAGTCGGTCGATATAAGAATATTCCAATACACAACTATGTAAGGTTACCTATAAAGTAAAATGGGATCGAGTAGGTAAGTTTCGTGTTGCCTGCTGAGGCTGCAAAAATAATTTTATTTATTACTATAACATTGTAATTTACCTAAAATTTTCTACCAGAACCTACGTGTATGAAATGTAATGCATATTTTAAAACGAGTTTAACCATGTTAAGCAGGCGTTTTAAATATTATGGCAACATTATACACAACAAATTCACTTAAATTTTAAAGCAACATTTTTAACACAATTATGAAATCAGACAAAAATCAACTGATGAAATAGTTTAATGTTTAAATTTTTTTGGTTTTATCTTTAAACTTCATAATACTTGTATACAACACAATGTTATCTCTGATTCATCTGATTAATCATCATCTGATGTAAGCTTTGCACATTTATCGTACAACTAGATCGGCATCTCTTGGCAGCGAAAGAGTACTCTTTAGCAACATGATAAATTACTCTCAACCTCAATACAGTGAAAACATGTAAAAGGTACTCTCATTACTGAATACTTCCAATAAATTTGATGATAAACTAGGGTATATACCATCTAACATCATCATCATCATCATCATCAGCCTGCGCCAGTCCACTGCTGGACATAGGCCTCCCTAATGCACGCCACCGCTTCCGATCAACGCTATTCTCATCCAGCCCACACCGGCCACTTTGCGAATTAATTAATTATCCATCTAACGTGTAATAAACATACAGTTCTGTCACCTCAAAGATTTACTATAGCCATATTTATACCATAATTGTTGATCTATATACGTATATGGAAACATAAAAATCACATCATGAATAACTTTTACGTTGTAATATAATATTAACTCATTCGTACTTACTAAAACTAAGATCTGAAAACCGCTTCAGCACTGGTAACAAGACGCATGACATCTCAGTCTACCCCTAACCATGGCCGCTGAAAAGTGTTCAAAACGTCGGCAATTTAAAATGTACTACAAATGCGGTAATATCAGTAAATAGTCCTTTTATTTAATAAATAAATACAACATTACACTAACATGTCGCCACAATGCCTTTATTTAAATGACAGCATGTGGTTTCTCGTTTAAACGATCAGGGTGCATGCGACATAGCACTAACAACATTGTTGATTTTAATACTTAAACCTTTTTAGAGAATATTACTGTTAGTTTTTAATCTTCGAACAATTATTTTTATGCCGGCAATGAAACCAACATAAATGTATTTAGAATGACTAAAAACCTACTAAAATCCTAAACTAGGATATGACGACAACGACTATCATTTACCAAGCAGTTTGACTATCTACCTTGTTGTTTTTATAAAAGCTGCATTTTTACACCAATGATTAGGCGACAGAAATTGACACCGCGGAGCTAAAACCATCATAATTTGTTATGCATTACTTAGGTTATAATAGATCAAATATTCCTTGACAAATTACACGACATCATCGAGTCCCAAATTAAGCAAAGCTTGTAGGAGGGAAAAGACAGTTAATAAATTCAAAGAGTTACTTTCTTTTGTGAATAAATACATAATATACAGATCCGAAAACCTTGACACGAGAAAAAAATTGCGTTCGTTACACAATATGATTCTCGTGATGGGAACACACACCCTTTGGCGTAACAGTAAAGGTCACTTACCACCGCGCTATGTGGATCATCGGTCGTAGTATGTTAAAGAAAAAAATTTAATGTGAAATCTCTAATACTTTCAAGTCAAAACCTCCTGAGGATTGCTGGTTAAAAGTAGATTAAAGGAACAAACGACACCCCCGAGTGCGCTTAATTACAAGAAAGCTGCATCTGTATAAAAATAAATGAACGAATTTCGGAAGGGACGCTTGGAACAAAAAGAAATCGCGAAAATGCAGTTAATTACTCTCATTACCGGAATGCTTTTATTCACTGGTCTTTGTAACATGGTTAAAATTTAGAACTTTCCTAGAAATGTTTGAATATTCGTTAAAGATATTAGGTAATGTGGACTGCCAGGATATATATTTTTGGCACGTTTGGAACTAAGTACGAAGAAACTTAATTACCTGAATACGTCATAATATAAAAAGGTCGTTCCACCATTTGTAAAAATCATGTGTAGTATTCGCGTAAACACAAGAAAATGTTAAACGGTATTTTTTTATTGATAACTGATTTGAAAACAGAATTGTAAAATAATTAATATTTTTTATATTACTTTAAATAAATGATTACCGCAAACTTAATATGCAAAATATTAAATCCATCTCAAACTCTAATTAATGCAGAATAATGCTTACAGAAAAGGATATATCAAAAACTAAAATTAAATGAATGCACTGAGAAAGTTCTGACTGCGCATGATTTCATTAAAAAAACGAAAATAATCTCCCAAATTTCATAAATGCTATAACAAAAAAAACAAATGTATGCAACTCCTTCAAAAAAAATACATCGTTTTTCAAAAAGAAAAGATTCCTCTGAAGATCTTTTCTGAAATACAATAATACATAGAATTTTCTCACAAAAACATTCAGTTCTGAATAAAGTCTCATACGTCACAAACTAAAGAAAGTGCAGTTTCTCTTTTTTAGAAACTGTTAAAACCCATAAGATTTTATTTGTTGAATATCATTGTGAATACGAATACTCACAGCCCTCTCCCACATCAATGCTAAAAAAAAAAAATAACGGCTAACTTCCTTTGAAATTGCGAACACGATATCTTACTGCAGCTTTTGTAAATCACCAGGTTTTAAAGTAGTATTAAGGACAAATATTTCCATAATTAAATATGCAGCTGAGTTATCCCGCCTCATACCTACCAATAGCTTGCAGATGGAAGTTTTGTCCCTTTGTAGTAGACATTTTATGTTATATTTGGTGTAAATTACACTTTATGTATAATCTATATTATAACATTATGTTTCTAAAGCCGATTTTAAACACGACGTGCTATCACGCCGCTGCTCTTTGTTAACAAATAACTTATCGTATTTATACTTTCCTCGTCAGTTTTATTAAAGAAAAAAATCATCATTAAAATTTATTTCTAATATTTTCTACATAGCTATATCAAATATTCATTTTGACTTCGTGCAGCCAAATGAAACAAAAGCGCAAACCGGGTGCGGTAGCTTAGAAGTTGCGGGTTTTATTCGATTTGCTCTTCGCTTCTACTGGTGTCCGCGTAAGCGATGCTCTTTATAGTAACTGTTACTCATTAAAGGCAAACTAGTCGATCTTTGGGGCGGAAGCGGAAGCTCCACAACTTTAGTGACGTCAACAACTGAATAGTGCATGAACTATCTATCTAATTGACCTTTCGGCTATTTCAAAAGGAGTGATGGGAAAAGCTAACATTTATCATCTAGCATAACGTCGTTCCTATTGGAATATATGTTTTAATTTCTACATTCAGACATAAATAAGTAAATATATTATTTTCATCATCATCAGCCTGTAATAGTCCACTGCTGGATACAGGCCTCCTAACTACATCCATTAAGAGGGTTTTGGACCGTATCCCACCACGCTACAGTCCCAAAAGCAGGTTGGTGGATGGCCGACTTTTACATGGCCATCCAGCACCGGATTATCTTACTTATCAGACACATGGTCCCACCGGAATTCAAACCCACGACCTCCGGTTTCTAAAGCACTCGCCCATGCCACTGGGCTACGGAGGCAGTAAATATATTATTATTTATACAATACAACAAATTAAAATAAGAAATTTTGTTTCTGACATGTCTACTAACCACCTATTTACTGACTCAAATTTGTTATGATATGCAACATAACCATATATTTTTAAGTCGTAATAAACATAAACATTAAACGATAATTGTGATATTGAGTTATTTAATCTATACTTATTTTAAACTTTAATATGCAAATAGTGGCATGTTCAGAATTCCTCATTTGATTAACGTCGCCGGCGAATTGTCCATTTTATAATTGAATTGCAAGGCTATTGCAACGATTTTGAATATAATGACCCACAAGAAATTTTTGTAGATTATTCGGATCAAATAAATAACTAACAATTCACGCCCCAAATTCAACTTACTGTTTGGGTGGCCTATGACTTTTCGATGCAACAAAACATACAAATAATTACACGTAATAAATTAGGTAAATTATTTTATGCAGTATGTAGGACTACTAAAAAAGTACACTGTGCATTCAAAAATAATAATTTAACAAAGGCAGGTAAAAGTAACTTAAAACGCTAACCCGCCCGAGAGTCTTTTCTAAGTCGGTTAATTTACAAACAGTACGAATTTCACTACGGTTTGGTGTGTTTAGTATCATTTGCTTTCCCTAATTGTAGCAACGATTAGCAGAGTAGATGATGCCCCTGCACATAATTCATTGCAGAACAAGTGATTTTGGGGACCGTTCGTGATTCCACAAACCCAGCCTTTAAAATTCAAACCGTTATATCGATGGTTCTATTCCTAGTAAGCCCCATTTAATATTGAACTGATTTGATATAAACGTATATAACAAGGGCCAACATTGAATTTTAAATTGCCGCTAATATAATTCAAAATTCTTTGACTTCGCCAAATTACATAAAAAGTTGCACGGAAACAACTTAATATTTCATAAGGAGTGTCACCTTTTTTTTTCTCACGGGAAGAAGACAGGTTATATCGGACTCACTGCCGACCAAAACACAACGTTGTTCCTGCTTGGCGCCTTATAGATACAGGGTTACAGGGAACGCTTGGCGGTCTTGTACGGCCCGCTCAGGCAGCCACTTTCTCTCGGCCCGGCCAGCTACCTCTACCACACGGAAACATCGGAACTAACGCGCCCGCGTCATTTCGCTTACAGGTAACAGACTCAGTCTAACGAGAATCACAGGGAGCCAGAAAATCTGACTGCGCAGGAACAGCGCTCAGCCCCCATCGGTGGCACTCGATCTGCGGGGCTCCACCACTAGCTCATTTCAACACCAGAGGAGGAGATCTGACGACACCGTATGGGCATCCCCTCCTCCCGGCCCTCTCCACACCACGTGGCTGTGCAGCTGCCCACAATCGCGGAGGATGAGTAGAGGCGGCCCTGATACCGACACTCTCTTCCCCCGCGACTCCTCCTTAGTTTTACCGAAGGACGGAAGGGCAGCACCTACCTCACACCAACCCGTCCCCATCCTTAAAGGGCGCATCAAAGCGGGCTTCTGCAGCCCGGCAGAACAGCAGCCCTCCTCCACGGCCAACGCCTCCTGGGCAGCTGGGTTCTCTTAGCTTCCCTGCGGCTGACCCAAGCCACAGGTACTGAGCCCCACAGCTATGACAAAGCGAGAACCTGTTCGGGGGAAAGAGTGTCACCTTGCCCCAAGTAGGTCAAGCCCGTTTCTTGCGAGTTGAAATGGCTACATTGGATTGACTTAAATTAAAAATAATTTTAATAGTACTCATTGTATTACAGATAATCTAAATAAACAATCGTGCATATTACATTGAATATTCAAACACAATAATGTGTTAAAGTGTATGACAACTTGCAACTAAATAAGCGCTTAGCGTTTATATTGGCAAAGAACTAAACAATCTTTATCTTTATCATATTAGAGACAGAATTTACGTACATAACTAATAAGTTGGAATATATATCGCTTATTGATGGACTTCGGCAATGTTTAGCCATGTGGTGCCGTTGCCTGTCATCAGGTGAACGTCCTGTTCGTGTCATAGCTGTAACCAATAAAGAGAAACCTTCTATATAATCCCTTTTCATATCCTAGCTAAATGAGGGATGGAAGCTGTAACAGCTATGCTTTAATCTATTCCGGGACGCGCACTGGCGCTGGCACCAGGCGACGCCCTGGATCCCAGAGTATGGGTGATGTTTTCTGCCTGTCTGGCTCAATCTGTAATATCCTGCGGCCCGAAGAGACAGGTGAAAGTCGTCCTCATTTAAAACAGGCGTTGCGGACTCGCACTCAACCTACAGAGCCTAGAGGTCATATATTTATTTATAATATTTTATTTCTTATAATATATTATACCTTACACTTTAAAGTTACAATTGTTATTAAAGTACCCGTCTTACGTAAATATCAAAGCAGTATGTATTAAGCTTATACGATGTAACAGAAACATGTGCCAGTACGGTTCGTCAGTCTCGCGGCAAATTTTGTCATAGAGCAAATAACCTCCTGCTTTTTCCTTCCAATCCGTTTGGATTGAAATTGTACGATAAAGGTACAAGTACATTCAAGAACTGAACCGCCTCGATAGTCTACCGGGATTGGCCCCTGTTGTTCGATTTTGAGATTGTAAGTTCGAAACAACTTTATGTTATAGTTCTTTTCTGATTTCTTGGGACTGTATTGGTCAATAATTTAATTGTTTAAATAGTAACACAGACCATGCTTCGGTCATGTAAAAAGTAGATCTTGGTTATCAAAACCATCTCTCGCAGTTGTTATGGGACAGTAGGGCCCTAAAATTTTCTGACATATAATGCATCTATCAGGTTTAGCCTAAACTCTATAAATTTTCAATCATTTTATTCCATTCCATAATTCTTTTCCTTCAATTACATATTAAAAAAGCTCTTGCAACGTCCAATTATTTTTGTCTGGTCTAAAAAGTAAAGATATATTGTCTAACCTTTATGCAGTGTTGTGGTATAAATTAATCAAGTATTTGCAGATTTACTACATACATTGCCAAGAATTTACAAAAATTATAACTTTAAGATACATAAAAATAATAAATAAAATCTAGTTTAACTATTTTTTTGTGTAAATAAGTATGAAGTATTTCTAGTTAACCACCATTGTGGTATTAACTTGTCTTATATTAACTCATCTAAAAACCAAACAGTTGCGATGTAAAAAAACGTTCATAACATCGCAATAAACTTCATTAGTCTAAATGAACGTGGATATCTATTTAGAAGTCCACAATTGCCACAAAATGTTTGAGGGCAATGAAAGATTTCATAGTAATTGTTGAGTAAGGAAAATCAATTAACACTCTGTCTATTAATGTATAAAATCAATGTCTTACGTTGAATAAAATTGCATCTTTTCACCGAATTTTGTTTATTAGACTATAGGCCTTTATATTATGGCTGCTATTTGCAGAAACATAAAGTTTATCAAACCCTTAACTGAGTTGGTATATGCCAACCAGGTCTGCCCATTGATCATGGATCTGAAAAGAATCCGAAACGTCGGAATAAATATATTTAAATACTTGAAAATCCGTAAATTAATTGGATTTTGATATGTATAATAATCACGTAAATAAAAGACATAATTATAAAAAGTTTTTCTTAATTATTAATAGATATCTTAATATAATAATGCATGCTTAGTGTTAGTGTTCCAAATAAGTTTTGAAAAATAATAAGACAAAATAAACCATTTATGTATGCTCGATATCGTAATATTGGCCGAATGGTTGGAGCTTGCAGGATATGTTACAAAACCTAAATTAATCCTTCCGACGTGTTGGCCTTGCGATGAACTTAAACAAGATGAAAGTCATGTTCAACGAACATGTTCTCCTGGGGCTGATCAGTGTTGATGGCGTTACTCTGCAGTTATCCAATACTCTCGAGTTTCTTTGTCAAGCAAAATTCGTAATGAAACCGGCAAAGACTAAAGTCACCGACGTGATGCAAGGATTAGCGCTCGTTGGCTTGGCAGTTGGCCAGTCACAGGGTCAGAAGAACCGATGGTCGATGGGTAAAAAAGAGAGTTCCTGGAGTGGAGGGCACGTTCAGGAAGACGGAGCGTTGGTCGACCTCCGACCGTTGGGATGCCGATCTCCATGCAGTAGCGCTGGCTCAGTTGGCAGCAAGTAGCGAGGATCTTCGTCTGGGCGTTTCATTGAAAGGCCATGTCAGCTGTGCGGATACGGGGATATAACGGCTGCTCATGGTGATCATGATGGGCGATACTTATCTAAAATAAGTAAATATGGGTTGGATGCGCATTTCATATATTATTACCATATATGATTTGACTGGTCTTAATGGGGTTAACATTCAACGGATGTTTGGTTATTCACTGCACACATTTGTTATAACATAAGTATAAAAAGTTAATATTTGTGTCAATTCTGCACTACATAATATTGGCTACTGCTCATTACCAAGAACAAAATACTTTATTCTTTCTTGTCTATATTTTTATATGTAAAATCTATTATACTTCTATTATTGATTACATAACATAAACATATTTCCATCCTATTGTGCCTAACTTTAACATTGTTCAGGCACGACTAATATTTTTTACAAGAATATTAACTTTAGTTTTAACGCAAATATTTCCTATAAAGATATTTAATGACTGCGTTTTCACTGGAAACTAAAATAAAAAGTTGTGAACATTTACAGAGTTTGTTATGCAAAGCCCGACAAATTAGTGTCTTCCGAGAGCAGACCACTTCTTACACTTAACAATTCGTTTTAAAAACAAGCGACATACCGCAGTTACGCGATCTTGTGGCTGGGTGGAAAAAGCTGCAAATAGTAATAGTAAAAATACCGGCGAGACCTAATGGCAAAAGAGCTTCAATGACAATATAATTTAACCTTACATAATAAATAGAAATATAGCCATATTTTGTTGGTACGTATATCGACTAATGTTCCAGTATGTTATTTAACAATCAATAAGAAGTGTGATTCATGTATTACAAAGTAAAAAAAGTATTTGGAATATATTTGTATCTAAATTCAAACTAATTAGAATCTATACAATAATTGTAAGATTCCTTTAAAGGAAAATATTTGTCCCTACAAAGTATATTTTACCTGGTTACTAGAGTTTTCTTTTCAATTTTTCTTTTCCTGATTTAAAGATTTTAGGAAATTAGACAGCTTTCTCAAGATGTGGTCATGGTATTAAGCGTCTTCAGTTGTCTTATTTTTGAGTAGAGGAATTGACTATTAGATAATGAACCTGCTCATCTTGTAACTTATTAAATATTTTATAATAAAATACGTTAAAAGACCGAACATCTATTTGTGGAGGCCCTAAACTCTATTTTAGATAACAGAAAAAACTTGAAACTGCTTAAAATTTGAAATACATATAACTGTTTAATTTTAAAGATATTTACTTATAAATTTCGTACCGTTGAACTTTTAAGTCACTTGAATTTTAAATTTGTGATCTCTGCTTGATTTGTATTTTTGTTTATTCTTACCGAAAAATAATCTTAACATATGAAGTTAATGTACAGGATAAAATAGAGTCAAAGTAGTAAGGTTTTACAAATATTATACGTCGTCATACGCAAGACCTGCCTGAACATTCTTAGGCTCGCCTAGATATATATTGCAGTTACCACTGCTAATTGTTATTTATCTTATCTTGACAATAATAGTTTTTATGTTTATATTATGTGAAATTGTTGTTACCCTTTGTGCTATTAACGAAATTGTTTTTTAATTAAGTTATAAGACCTTATTATGGATTTTTAATCTGAAATAAATGTTATAATTATAATAATAAATTTACTTGGGATCTAGAAGACGGAAGTTTGTTCATCAGTTGTTCTACGTCACAAACAACATCGGAACGTTTTCTATGATTATGTTGTAGAAAATATACATTGCCCCATGGTTTGTTTAAACCTATGCTTCTTATGTCGCTCTTTACGTGTTCTCATAACTTCTTTTGGTGTAAAGCTCATAGCATCCAAAGTTTCCATGAGCTCAATGTGGTACTAGGTTTTTATTTTAAAAATAGAAGTATTTGTATGGCTTCGTTTGTTTTTGAACTTTCACTTACTTCAGGTTACCCACACGTACCTTAGAAATGTGGTTTAATAGCCAAATTAACTTTGTCGAAAAAAGAACTCATTAAGAATACTTTTATTAAACTCGCGCTGAGTGCAATAATAAATGGCCTTTAAAACCCTGACAAAATATTTAAATACACATATATATCTCTTAAATAGTTTTTTACATAATATAATATAAACATAAAAATTATTAAATAAAATTACTTTTACGGATTTTATCGCGTTTATTTTCATTAAATTCCACGACGTTTCAAACACTTTCCAGCGGCCGTAGTCACCGGGTAAGACGGTCTACCCCGTGACCACAGCTGAAAATACTCTGCTTTTACGGTGGTAGGTCAGCCCCTTTTACAGGGGACCGTCTAAATTCCGTGCCACCACCGGTTTCTACCCGCGAAGCGATGATGTGAAACTTTTTATGTTTTCAATCTGAAGAGCACCGTAGCCAGCGTCTTGCTGGGTAAACGGACTTAACATCTGGGTCCCACATATAGGCAGCGCATTAGTGATATATATATGTACCCTTTCCATCAGGTGGCCCGACTGCTCGTCTGCCTGCGTTGGCAATAAAAAAAATATACATATACAGTACAGTGGGGTGTTATTATGACTCCGCCTATATATTTGACCGCCAGCTGTAAACTTTTAATATTTTGAAAAACAAACGAATTTATAAAAAAGAATATTTAAATAAATCCGTGGCCTAGAGGTATTGGTCCTTGTTTTATATACCTGAGGTCGTGGGTTTGAATCCCGTGGGTAAACAACTTTTTGTTATCGTTGTTTTCTGATTGGTTAGACAATTTGGACTGATCACCCAAGTATCTGATAAGACGATCAAGCGTCGAATGGGCATATAAAAATTGTTCGTCAACCGTATTGATAACGTGCTTGGATACGGTGCAAAACGGAAAAAAAACTCCATAATGGAGAAGGCGTTCTTTGGGGTAGGCCAATGTCCAGCAGTGGACTAACACAGGCTGTAATGGTAACACAAGTTACTTCAACCCAACCACGTAGCCAGTCGTGGCTTCAATTCCTGCGGGAATAACTGGCGGCCACCTTGATTGCCAGTTGGGTGGTTACCCTAGCAATTGCTACCGATTTTTCGTTAAAATTGTTTTTAAGGAGAGATCTTAATAGATTGGAGTAATCACGTTAATTTGGAAGGCCAAAAAGGTAGTAATTACTTTGATATGTTCCAGTCATCTAATTTCAGTAACACAATAAAATATACAATTATAAATTGCTACTAGATACAATGACGCCAATTCACTGCATTTTAACAACAAAAAAATATGTTTTTGCGTTCACTTTTTCTCTTGGTGTGGCCCAAAAACTGTCACAAGAGCGATGCCAGCAATTTGAAAAGAATCTGCTATAATAGGTATTTTCCACCGCATTTATCGGCCGGAATATATTTCACACTGAATTGCCTTTTAAGCAGTGCCTGTGGATAAAGCTTTATCTTTGTGCTTTACTGGTTTTGTTTAAAAAATGAGATATTGTAGGTACAAAGAGGAAATGTTGCTAAATACTAAATTAAAACTATAGAATTGTGAATTGACATCACCCCGATATAAATATAGCAATACACTTTTTGACGGGTTTATTGCTCTTTTTATTTTAGTGGCTGATGGTCACAATTGGTCGCGGGGCTTCTGCTCCACGCCGGGTTTCTGGAGGTGGCGGGCACTGGTGTGCCACATCCTGCCTCATGTTGCGACTTAAAACCAAGCGGAGACTCGAGAGAGGAACCTCGGCTTGGGCCGTCCCTTGTTTACAAAGACTGCAGCAAGGCGCCAGTTGGGCCGAACCTCAGCTCGTTCAGATTGAGACGGGACAATTCAGTTCGCCACGACTACAAAGCATTCTTCTGGAACGTTAGCGCGACCTACTCCGTCAACAGTAATTAAGACTGTCTCAGTACCTTAGTGCATAAAAGATGGTACTTTTTTTCTACTCCAATATCCGGGCAAAAAACTTACTTTACCTCTACTCTAAATGTTCCTTGGACCTGGAATTAAACTATTATACAAATTAACTTCCCAGCTGCAAAAGACGATATTTTAAAACAAACAGTAGTAGGAACACTTTTTAAAAAGTTTTACATTACCCCCCCCAATTACATCATTAAATTGGTTAAAAGTAAAAATGTTATAGTTGCCATTTTGTAATTTCCCAAAATTAAACCCTAAGAACCGAACGCGATTTCAGTACATAGGGTATTTATAGATGTGGAAATGTACGTTAGATGGCAGTCAACAAATTTCCCCAAACCGTGAAGTTAAATTAATCTCTGAGGTATATTTACCTACGACCGGAACTCTAACAAGTTATTAAGCATAGTTTGTCGTCTAAGTTAAATTTAATAACTTACTAAGTCTCCCTTTTCTCGCGTTACTTATAGTCAAAATTACGTTATAATAACTAGGTAAACTAAAGAATACACATTTTCTTATTTTAATTGAGGATTCAAAACTCAGACCTTTGCAGGTTTTTTTTCCGTATTTCAAAATCTCTTTTGATTTTTGAATAAAATAATTTAAATCCAGAAAAAAGGGAACTACTTATCCAAACAAAGCTTTTGCCAACATTTTTCACATTTTACATTTATATTATTTTAATGGTTCAATTTTTATATAGAGTAAAAATTAACTATACTACAGAGAAAAATATATATTATGACTATAGTTCTAATAAAAGTTATCAATATTAAAAGAGATTTCTATCCAGTAATGTGTTTAATATTGTGCAATATAGCTACAATTGCATTTTCATATTAACTTAATAGTTTACTTAAGATGGAGCTTATTATTTGGGTTTGTAAACGATATTATAGAATACAAACCTATAGTAACAATGTATTAGTTTAAGAATTTTTTTTTGTATTGGTGGTTTTAGAAAATGTATTTAACATTTTATAATATACAGAAACGAGTAATATTAGCAGCAATAATATAAAGTTATATTAAATAATAATGTATTAATGTTTTATATGAATATATTCGATACTCTAAGTAATTCTGCATGTGGTAATAAAAAATACATTAACAACAAAAATATTATTTTATGAAACGTAATTAAATATTCTATTAATACAATGCATGCATTATTAAGCACATCTTTGGCCTTTATTTCACATTTTGGATAGCAGTATTATTAAATAAAGGTTAAATATAACCCTGAAAACATTTATGGGCACTGCAAACTTTTAACAAAGAAATATAATAAAAGCTTACTAACTAAAATGAACGATCTTAAAAGACATCAAAAAATATTTTGTTAAAGGAAGTGTTCTGGTTGAACCTAACCAAAAGTATAAGTTGTTGCCATCTACATATAGTTTAAGTAAGGCTCTTGATAAAGTAAACAACACTTTTCTCAAATACTATGTTCTCTTACACTCTAAATAAAAGAGATCATGTGGGGTTTGTTTCAGAATCGGTAAAATTTCTTTATAACCGGTATCAATTCCTCATCTTTTAGGATGAAAGTATCTAGTAATCCCTGGTTCTCACTTTATTTTGCATATATAAAAATATATCATTTTTCTTTAAAATGACGTAAAGTTAACAAAATAGATATGAGCTTACGTACAATGATATCTAACCAAAAAATTAGAAAACATAAAAATGCACACTGAATTATTTCTATTGTTTACGCGAATATTATACATTATTATATAAAATGACTTTACGGATTTTATCCCGTTTATTTTACATTTCTAAATTTCCGACGTTTCAAACAATTTGCAGCGGCCGTGGTCACGGGGTAGTCTCACTCCGAACACCCCCGTGGTCAGGAAACTTACCAGTGTAACATGTAGTGGTGTTCTGCCCCTGAAACATTGTAAGAGCACCTTAAAATTCGACCCAGTTTAAACTTTACTGACATTTTGCTAAAATAGTTCACTTACTTTAATTTCCTTTCATATCTGATTCAACTAGAAACATTTTTCAACAGTTGGTCCATAGCGTTCTAATAAATATTGAAATAGAGGTTAAGAAATACAACCTTGGTGATCGCTTTTACTTCTGAACGAGTAAACAATGTCTGAAATAAAGGAGTAATCTATATCGTTTAGTTATATAGAAAAAAATTCACATCGCTCCTCGCTTCTAAAAGGAATATGAGAGAAATATTCATTTTGTTTATCAATTATGGTACCTTTAAGGGACATCGCATAATAGTAAACCTTTACTGTTAACCACTGTTTATATATCTATAAATGATTCACATAAAATACTTACCTGAATGGGTTTACTTTATTTTATATAGTTTAAAGCAAAAAGGCACAGATATAGGTTTTATATGCAAAATGGTCCATGAGTTATATACTATTCATTTCCTGATACTTGACAAACCTCCATCATGAGACTTTTCAAACGTATCTCCTCGTATATTCCTTGTTGTACTTCAACTAATAAATCTATCCGTTATAGCAGTTTCCGTAAAGCTACACTTAACCTCCTTCGTGTCGAATGAGGGCCTTGTTCCAACATTCACAGAAAGAACTCAATACTATCTCTCAGAAAAGACACGAACCAAGTTTAACGCTTTTGTTCTCTTGTATTAGGGATATGAAATTTTGATCTTTACATTAGCATGATACTTTGGTTTTACTTTTTCCCATTTAATGTAATTATATTATTTTTGGCATAAACAAAGTTTTGAAATAACAAGTTAAATTTAACAAAAATATGACAAACTTCACTTCATGTTTTTCTGCCATGCTTAAATAACTTTTGGTTGTCGAATATTCATTGTTATTGTTACATGACAGTTCTTTTCTAAAGTTTACATAAAATAGACAACTTGATAATGGGCGTATTTTTGTAAATATGTGTATAAACGAAGCGCTGATTGCAGAAGCGTTTTTTAAAAAGAGTAGCGTCAGCTCTGCTGACGCCGCTATTAGTCGAACTCATTGCGTGAAAGATGAAATCAAAATAACCAACTTATTAACACAATCCTTTCATATGATTTATTTGCCCAACAAACCGAAATCAGAAACACTTTCATAAAATGGAATTATTTTTACACTGTAATGGACAACCTCAAAAATGATTTAAAGTCCCTGGGTACTTAACTTAGCGTGTGGTCCGCTCCGAAGCTCGAACACAAGTGACCGCTTATATTCTCGCCAGGACAGGAGGACCTGCCTCCAGCCAACAATATCCTCCAAGTGGCGCCCTCTAGAGCTGAAGAGTATGGATTGGGCAAATCGTTGGGTTGGAAGATTTACAATTAAACTTACTTATTAAATTAGATTGACAATGTGATAAATCTTTAAATAAATAGGTAGGAATATTACAATGTTGTTTAATGTAATTTGTAAACTAATAATTACATTCGGATGGTACCGTTTTAGAACGCACAGTCAATTAACATACTTATAAAATAAACTTCATTGTTAGTCGCATTGACGATGGAAGAAACGTTAAATAAACTAGGAATATTAATATTACAATTATGAATATAAACTAATAACGTAAAACTAAGGTTTCATAAAAAATACTATGTTCGAGCGTCTCACTCTATTGAAGCGCCGACATATATAATTTCTCAAAAAATATGTGACTGTACTATTTTCGACACAAATTTTTTAAATTGTTCATTTTTTATTTTATTCTTGGCTATAGTATATAACGTTTTACTAGCATGAACCCTGCTCATTTTCTTCTCCATATAACACGATTATCTCACCCGATCTATAGCTTGTAAATAACTGCCAAGGAACAGTAATAATAGGTGTATTTTGTCTTGAATTATCAAGATATAAAAAAAACGGAATTAACTATTCTAATTACTTATTTATCACGAAATGTAATGAGTTGCTAATGAGGACTAAATAAGTACAATACCGATTATATGACATATATTGTGTGATATTGACGTTTCGATGTATTTAACTTTTATACATTTTATCCTTATAATAATAATAATTTATCAATAATTTCCGCATTTTATATGCATGATTTGAATTCAGTCAATGTTTTTTTAACTGCACTTTTATGATGGAATGCCTAAAGACACTGTGGAAATATAAAAGTATACTAACCAAACATCTCCACGTCAGTTAATTTCTGGTCTCTTGACCAGCATATACTGCTGAGCTGAGGGGTTTATTCGACAATCTATTCTATTGTTATTCCACCGAAACACAGTTGATATCCTATTATTATTCACAGAAACACCCGATTTGACTCAACAACGTCTCTCTTCCTCATCTATAAAAACTTCACATTTACTCAGTCTTACATTTGCTTAGCACTTAGCACAAAAGCTTTTGAGATCACTGCATCTCGCATCCTGCAGCGCCTTAAGATGCTCTTAATAGCCGCATTCGAGCACCGGATGGCGTGGGGTGTGATAAGGTTCAAGGGGCGGAGGCCACTTTTAGGAAAACGGGTGTTGGTTGAACCTGACCAGGTGGGATAAGTGACCTCTGCGATAGCCGGTTTCAAGTTGGCAGTGCGCGGGGATCAGCCTTTGCCAGCATTCGTGTAAGACCTATGTCAGCAAAATTGGACTGATGACGCGATTATGAGTTTTATCAGGTGGTTAAGTAATAATAGAACCGGAATTTTTCTTATAACTAGCAAAAGCGAAATTTTAGTATTCATCTTGTCATACATTCCTGTCTATAACGAACAAGAGTCAGACACTTTGAGCGACAACATTGTGCAAAAAAAGGAAAAAAAAGCAGTGCATTCAGATCAAGAGTACCTGTTACTTTAGGTCGATCAAGTCGATAAGTCGATCAAAAATAAGCTAAATACTGACCGAACGCTATACTTGATGATGATGATCCAATTATGTTTGTGTTTTTTAATTAGAGTTAATTTATATGTCCGTATTAATATATACAGAATATTTCGTTGTACAGGTTATGTTATGAATAATAGTTTAAAAAGAAACGCTAAACGCGAAGGCAGCGAAGAAATGAAGCTGAAATTATTGAATAATTGTTAGATTTACGAATAGTAATTAAATTTGTAGTTCTTAATGCTTATCAAACATCACGTTGTTTAAGAATATTCCACACGTCGAAACCAACAAAAGTATTTTCGATTGTATAGGTACTTTCTCTCTGGCGAAAGGTTCAGCTAATATTGTGCATTAGATCGCTATGCTTTTCGATTGAGGAAGGATACTCAGGCTCGAAAAGAAAATTTCTTCTGAAGGTTTGTACTTGGCTATAAAAATAAGGTATATTATCTGGGTAAATCTTTGCATGTCCGATATTTGTCAGCATAAAAACAATAGCCCGCACCTGATCTCTTTACCTTTTCTGACGTCTGTGGATTAAAATTGTAAAAACTTAAGAAATGATAAGATATCATTTCTTCATTCTTAAATCTTAGTGACAAATAGAATTAAACAAAGTAATGTTTTAACTATTTTTATGTAAATAAGCATAACGTATTTTCTAGTTTCTGTTTAGTAGTTAGTACATTTAACTAATCTTTGAATTAACACATCAAAAGCAAATAGTTGGAGATATAAAACCGATTTCATTGGTTTATTATTTAACTTACATTTATGAATGATATACGTAATTGATTTCAATGATTATTAAAACTGTCTCATTATCTTTAATTGCTAATAAAACTTTTCATTGTGTAAGAAAGAAGTTTCATCAGATATAGCGACCCTCTTGAGAACTGGAGCAGGGATATATAAGGGTATAGCATCGCAACAAACCTTATTACTCACATGAATGGGAAGAGTATATTTAAGAATTCTTTGTTGCAAAACATTTAGAACATTGAATTAATAATATCTATTATAATTAATATATATCTGTATTTTGTTTGCCTTGTAAGTAAAAATCCCCAAAACAGTTAAAAGCAAAATAAAAGAAGAAGGTAAGTTATACATTAAACTTAGCAGCTATAGTGGCAGGTAAGAGGCTGGAGGGAAGAAATACCCTGTTAACCTTTGTCGTAGATATCTTTGACTTAAAATGCAATGAATACCTTGTTAATATAAATCTCACTGAATAAATTCATACTTTTAAAATCACTTAAACGAAGGGACAAAATAAAAAAGCGTAGCTCTTTTATAAATTATGACTATGGTAATTCCATTTTATAGATAATCTATGTAAACTTACAGTAGAAATATCTCTATTTGAAATACAGCACCCACAAACATTTTAATTTTTATTCTGTGAACAATGCATATCAAATCAATGATTTACGGATTACTAGCATTATTCCTGTTTATTCTCAGCGTTCAGATTCTTTCAGCACATCCATGATCACAGGCAGACTAGTTAATATATGCTTTAGAATTAAACCTGGATTTAATATGTATATCAGTAAATAAAAAGCCTGTATGTAAATTTAACTATGTGCATTGTTAATATTTAATATATTTTGCACCTGTAACCAAATACCGTGGAGTTTAAACGCAACACGTTCTACATCGCTTATTATGACAATATAATCTGGTCAGTAGGTGCAATAAATAACATGAAAGCTAGCAGTTCCAATCAGGTCAGTTATTAATTCCACCGAGTTAAAGAGAATTAAACGATATTCAACAAATTTGTCTATTAATCGTTTATGTCTGGGCACAAAAGGTATGCATAGTATCAAGCCTTAATGTTACAATATCTAAAATCTACAATAAGTCAATGTGTTACGTGAAACTAAAACCTACCTTTTCAATTTCAAATTCAAATTCAAATTCAAATTCAAATTCAAAATTCAGTTAAATATCTTTATTCAATAAATGTAACACTCAACATGATTATCAAAAGGACATACCACCAATTTCCGGAATAGGACGCCTCCGACCTGAAGAACCGGCGAAAAGAAGAAAACTCCAGCGGGCCTATTTTGTCATCTTTTAAAATAATCAAATATATACATATAAAATTTTTCTTATGAGCTACATACAGTATAACATCCTTTTTGCCTCTTCTCCACATGAAAAAGCCTGGAGCCAGGCGTTCCATTACCAGGCTATGTTATCATTTATAGAATTCATTTATGTCATAATATTGCTAACACATAAACGTTCCTTTACACTTTTAAATTTATTAACAGTTAAATTCTGAACGTTTACTGGGATTTGTTGTTGTAAGCGTATACATTGTCCCATAAAAGATTTGCTTATTCTTCGCAGTCTAGTTGCTGGAAGGGTGAGTATGTTGTTCTAGTATTTATGTTATGTGCATCCCATTGTCTAAGAAAATCATTTCTATTTTTTGCACCTTACATTAGGTTTTCGAAAATGTATTGAAGTAACGATTTAGTATTTTTAATCTCTGGGAACAATTTTCTCAAAGTTCCTTGGGGCCACTGGCTATACTCACAGCCCTCTCCCACATCAATGCTAAAAAAAAAAAATACCGGCTACTTCCTTTAAAATTGCGAACACGATATCTTACTGTAAGCGCTTACCTTAAATCACAGGTTTTAAAGTAGTATTAAGGACAAATATTTCCATAATTAAATATACGACTAAAGGTTATCCCGCCTCATACCAGAATAGCTTGCAGATGGAAATTTTGTCCCTTTATAGTAAACATTTTTTGTTACATTTAGTGTAAATTACACTTTATATATAATATATATTATAACATTATGTTTCTAAAGCCGATTTTAAACACGACGTGCTATCACGCCGCTGCTCTTTGTTAACAAATAACTTATCGTATTTATACTTTCCTCGTCAGTTTTATTTAAGAAAAAAATCTTCATTAAAATTTATTACTAATATTTTCTACATAGCTATGTCAAACTATTCATTTGACTTAGATGCAGCCCAAATGCAACAAAGCGCAGGCAAGATTGCGGTAGCTTAGAAGTTGCGGGTTTTATTCGATTTGCTCTTCGCTTCTACTGGTGTCCGCGTAAGCGATGCTCTTTATAGTAACTGTTACTCATTAAAGGCAAAGTAATCGATCTTTGGGGCGGAAGCGGAAGCTCCACAACTTATTAGTGACGTCAACAACCGAACTGTGCATGAACTATCTATCTAATTGACCCTTTCAGCTGGCATTCCAAAGGAGTGATGGAAAAAACTAATTTAACATCTAACGCAACGTCGTTCCTATTCGAGATATATGTTTTAATTTCTACATTCACAATATAAATAAGTAAATATATTATTTTCTTCATCATCAGCCTGCTAATAGATCCACTGCTGGACTACAGGCCTCCTAACTACATCCATTAAGAGGGTTTTGGACCGTATCCCACCACGCTACAGTCCCAAAAGCAGGTTGGTGGATGGCCGACTTTTACATGGCCATCCAGCACCGGATTATCTTACTTATCAGACACGTGGTCCCCGCAGGGTTCAAACCCACGACCTCCGGTTTCTAAAGCACTCGCCCATGCCACTGGGCTACGGAGGCAGTAAATATATTATTATTTATGCAATACAACAAATTAAAATAAGAAACTTTGTTTCTGACATGTCTATTAACCTCCTATTTACTGACTCAAATTTGTTATGATATGCAACATAACCATATATTTTTAAGTAGAAATAAACATAAACATTAAACGATAATTGTGATATTGAGTTATTAAATCTATACTTATTTTAAAATTTAACATGCAAATATTGGCATGTTCAGAATTCCTCATTTGATTAACGTCGCCGGCGAATTGTCCATTTTATAATTGAATTGCAAGGCTATTGCAACGATTTTGAATATAATGACCCACAAGAAATTTTTGTAGATTATTCGGATCAAATAAATAGCTAACAGTTACGCCCCAAATTCAACTTACTCTTTGGTGGCCTATGACTTTCGATGCAACCAAAACCTTCTAAATAATTACACGTAATAAAATTAGGTAGGTCTTTTGTACGATGTAGGACTACACTAAAAAAGTACACTGTGCATTCAATAATAATTTAACAAAGGCAGGTAAAAGTAACTTAAAACGCTAACCCGCCCGAGAGTCTTTTCTAAGTCGGTTAATTTACAAACAGTTCGAATTTCACTACGGTTTGGTGTGTTTAGTATCATTTGCTTTCCCTAATTGTAGCAACGATTAGCAGAGTAGATGATGCCCCTGCACATAATTCATTGCAGAACAAGTGATTTTGGGGACCGTTCGTGATTCCACAAACCCAGCCTTTAAAATTCAAACCGTTATATCGATGGTTCTATTCCTAGTAAGCCCCATTTAATATTGAACTGACTTGATATAAACGTATATAACAAGGGCCAACATTGAATTTTAAATTGCCGCTAATATAATTCAAAATTCTTTGACTTCGCCAAATTACATAAAAAGTTGCACGGAAACAACTTAATATTTCATAAGGAGTGTCACCTTTTTTTTTTTCTCACGGGAACGAAGACGGGTTATATCGGACTCACTGCCGACCAAAACACAACGTTGTTCCTGCTTGGCGCCTTATAGATACAGGGTTACAGGGAACGCTTGGCGGTCTTGTACGGCCCGCTCAGGCAGCCACTTTCTCTCGGCCCGGCCAGCTACCTCTACCACACGGAAACATCGGAACTAACGCGCCCGCGTCATTTCGCTTACAGGTAACAGACTCAGTCTAACGAGAATCACAGGGAGCCAGAAAATCTGACTGCGCAGGAACAGCGCTCAGCCCCCATCGGTGGCACTCGATCTGCGGGGCTCCACCACTAGCTCATTTCAACACCAGAGGAGGAGATCTGACGACACCGTATGGGCATCCCCTCCTCCCGGCCCTCTCCACACCACGTGGCTGTGCAGCTGCCCACAATCGCGGAGGATGAGTAGAGGCGGCCCTGATACCGACACTCTCTTCCCCCGCGACTCCTCCTTAGTTTTACCGAAGGACGGAAGGGCAGCACCTACCTCACACCAACCCGTCCCCATCCTTAAAGGGCGCATCAAAGCGGGCTTCTGCAGCCCGGCAGAACAGCAGCCCTCCTCCACGGCCAACGCCTCCTGGGCAGCTGGGTTCTCTTAGCTTCCCTGCAGCTGACCGAAGCCACAGGTACTGAGCCCAGCCTTGACAAAGCGAGAACCTGTTCGGGGGAAGGTGTCACCTTGCCCCAAAGTGGGTCAAGCGCGTTTCTTGCGAGTTGAAATGGCGCTACATTGGTTGACTTAAATTAAAAATAATTTTAGCGTACTCATTGTATTACAGATAATCTAGTAAACAATCGTGCATATTACATTTATATATTCAAACACAATAATGTGTTAAAGTGTATGACAACTTGCAACTAAATAAGCGCTTAGCGTTTATATTGGCAAAGAACTAAACAATCTTTATCTTTATCATATTAGAGACAATTTACACAATACATAACTTATAAGTTGGAATATATATCGCTTATTGATGGACTTCGGCAATGTTTAGCCATGTGGTGCCGTTGCCTGTCATCAGGTGAACGTCCTGTTCGTGTCATAGCTGTAACCAATAAGAAAACCTTTCTCTCATCTCTTTTCATATCCTAGCTAAATGAGGGATGGAAGCTGTAACAGCTATGCTTTAATCTATTCCGGGACGCGCACTGGCGCTGGCACCAGGCGACGCCCTGGATCCCAGAGTATGGGTGATGTTTTCTGCCTGTCTGGCTCAATCTGTAATATCCTGCGGCCCGAAGAGACAGGTGAAAGTCGTCCTCATTTAAAACAGGCGTTGCGGACTCGCACTCAACCTACAGAGCCTAGAGGTCATATATTTATTTATAATATTTTATTTCTTATAATATATTATACCTTACACTTTAAAGTTACAAAATTGTTATTAAAGTACCCGTCTTACGTAAATATCAAAGCAGTATGTATTAAGCTTATACGATGTATCAGAAACATGTGCTAGTACGGTTCGTTAGTCTTGCGGCAAATTTTGTCATAGAGCAAATAACCTCCTGCTTTTTCCTTCCAATCCGTTTGGATTGAAATTGTACGATAAAGTTACTAGTACATTCAGGAACTGAACCGCCTCGATAGTCTAACGGGATTGGCCCCTGTTGTTCGATTTTGAGATTGTAAGTTCGAAACAACTTTATGTTATAGTTCTTTTCTGATTTCTTGGGACTGTATTGGTCAATAATTTAATTGTTTAAATAGTAACATAGACCATGCTTCGGTCATGTAAAAAGTAGATCTTGGTTATCAAAACTATCTCTCGCAGTTGTTATGGGACAGTAGGGCTCTAGAATTTTCTGACATATAATGCATCTATCAGGTTTAGCCTAAACTCTATAAATTTTTAATCATTTTGATATGCAGTTCTTTTCCCATCTAATTACATAAAAGCTCTTGCAACGTCAATTATTTTTGTCTGGTCTAAAAAGTAAGATATATTATCCCTAACCTTTATGCAGTGTTGTGGTATAAATTAATCAAGTATTTGCAGATTTACTACATACATTGCCAAGAATTTACAAAAATTATAACTTTAAGATACATAAAAATAATAAATAAAATCTAGTTTGCTTATTTTGTGTAAAATAGAAGTACCAACGTATTTTCTAGTTAACCACCATTGTGGTATTAACTTGTCTTATATTAACTCATCTAAAAACCAAACAGTTGCGATGTAAAAAAACGTTCATGCTGTCGCAATAAACATTAGTCTAAATAGACGTGGATATCATTTAGAAATTCCCACAATTGCCACAAAATGTTTGAGAACAATGAAAGATTTCATAATGAATTGTTGAGTAAGGAAAATCAATTAACTCTGTCTATTAATGTATAAAATCAATGTCTTACGTTGAATAAAATTGCATCTTTTCACCGGGTGCATTTTATTGGACTATAGGCCTTTATATTATGGCTGCTATTTGCAGAAACATAAAGTTTATCAAACCCTTAACTGAGTTGGTATATGCCAACCAGGTCTGCCCATTGATCATGGATCTGAAAAGAATCCGAAACGTCGGAATAAATATATTTAAATACTTGAAAATCCGTAAATTAGTGGATTTGATATGTATAATAATCACGTAAATAAAAGAAATAATTATAAAAAGTTTTTCTTAATTATTAATAGATATCTTAATATAATAATGCATGCTTAGTGTTAGTGTTCCAAATAAGTTTTGAAAAATAATGAACAAAATAAAACCATTTTATGTCGATATCGTAATATTGACCAGTAGTTTGGAGCTTGGATATGTTACAAAACCTAAATTAATCCTTCCGACGTGTTGTGTACGTGGGCAAACAAGATGAAAGTCATGTTCAACGAACATGTTCTCCTGGGGCTGATCAGTGTTGATGGCGTTACTCTGCAGTTATCCAATACTCTCGAGTTTCTTTGTCAAGCAAAATTCGTAATGAAACCGGCAAAGACTAAAGTCACCGACGTGATGCAAGGATTAGCGCTCGTTGGCTTGGCAGTTGGCCAGTCACAGGGTCAGAAGAACCGATGGTCGATGGGTAAAAAAGAGAGTTCCTGGAGTGGAGGGCACGTTCAGGAAGACGGAGCGTTGGTCGACCTCCGACCGTTGGGATGCCGATCTCCATGCAGTAGCGCTGGCTCAGTTGGCAGCAAGTAGCGAGGATCTTCGTCTGGGCGTTTCATTGAAAGGCCATGTCAGCTGTGCGGATACGGGGATATAACGGCTGCTCATGGTGATCATGATGGGCGATACTTATCTAAAATAAGTAAATATGGGTTGGATGCGCATTTCATATATTATTACCATATATGATTTGACTGGTCTTAATGGGGTTAACATTCAACGGATGTTTGGTTATTCACTGCACACATTTGTTATAACATAAGTATAAAAAGTTAATATTTGTCAATTTCTGCACTACATAATATTGGCTACTGCTCATTACCAAGAACAAAATACTTTATTCTTTCTTGTCTATATTTTTATATGTAAAATCTATTATACTTCTATTATTGATTACATAACATAAACATATTTCCATCCTATTGTGCCTAACTTTAACATTGTTCAGGCACGACTAATATTTTTTACAAGAATATTAACTTTAGTTTTAACGCAAATATTTCCTATAAAGATATTTAATGACTGCGTTTTCACTGGAAACTAAAATAAAAAGTTGTGAACATTTACAGAGTTTGTTATGCAAAGCCCGACAAATTAGTGTCTTCCGAGAGCAGACCACTTCTTACACTTAACAATTCGTTTTAAAAACAAGCGACATACCGCAGTTACGCGATCTTGTGGCTGGGTGGAAAAAGCTGCAAATAGTAATAGTAAAATACCGGCAGAGACTATTGGCAAAGAGCTATTGACAATGTAATTTAACCTTACATAATAAATGAAATATAGCCATATTTTGTTGGTACATTATGTCGACTAATTGTTCCAGTATATTATTTAACAATCAATAAAGAAGTGTGATTCGTATACAAAGTAAAAAAAGATATTTAGATATATTTGTATCTCAATTCGACTAATTAGAATCTATACAATAATTGTAAGATTCCTTTAAAGGAAAATATTTGTCCCTACAAAGTATATTTTACCTGGTTATTAGTTTCCTTTTTTTTTATTTTTCTTTTCCTGATTTAAAGATTTTAGGAAATTAGACAGCTTTCTCAAGATGTGGTCATGGTATTAAGCGTCTTCAGTTGTCTTATTTTTGAGTAGAGGAATTGACTATTAGATAATGAACCTGCTCATCTTGTAACTTATTAAATATTTTATAATAAAATACGTTAAAAGACCGAACATCTATTTGTGGAGGCCCTAAACTCTATTTTAGATAACAGAAAAAACTTGAAACTGCTTAAAATTTGAAATACATATAACTGTTTAATTTTAAAGATATTTACTTATAAATTTCGTGCCGTCGAACTTTTAAGTATGAATTTAATTTGTGATCTCTGGCATTTGTACTTTTGTTTTCTTACCGAAAAAATCTTAACATATGAAATTAATGTACAGGATAAAATAGAGTCAAAGTAGTAGTTTTACAAATATTATACGTCGTCATACGCAAGACCTGCCTGAACATTCTTAGGCTCGCCTAGATATATATTGCAGTTACCACTGCTAATTGTATTTATCTTATCTTGACAATAATGGTTTTATGGCTATAGTATGCTTAAAAATTGTTGTTATCCTTTGTGCTATTAAAGAAATTGTTTTTTAATTAAGTTATAAGACATATTATGGATTTTTAATCTAAAATAAATGTTATAATTATAATAATAAATTTACTTGGGATCTAGAAGACCAGAGTTTGTTCATCAGTTGTTCTACGTCACAAACAACATGAATTTTCTATGATTATGTTGTAGAAAATATACATTGCCCCATGGTTTGTTTAAACCTATGCTTCTTATGTCGCTCTTTACGTGTTCTCATAACTTCTATATTTTGGTGTAAAACACTTAGCATCAAAGGTTTCACCAAACCAATGTGGTACTAGGTTTATGTTTTAAAAATAAAAGTATTTTGTATGGCTTCATGTGTTTTTGAACTTTCACTTACTTCAGGTTACCCACACGTACCTTAGAAATGTGGTTTAATAGCCAAATTAACTTTGTCGAAAAAAGAACTCATTAAGAATACTTTTATTAAACTCGCGCTGAGTGCAATAATAAATGGCCTTTAAAACCCTGACAAAATATTTAAATACACATATATATCTCTTAAATAGTTTTTTACATAATATAATATAAACATAAAAATTATTAAATAAAATTACTTTTACGGATTTTATCGCGTTTATTTTCATTAAATTCCACGACGTTTCAAACACTTTCCAGCGGCCGTAGTCACCGGGTAAGACGGTCTACCCCGTGACCACAGCTGAAAATACTCTGCTTTTACGGTGGTAGGTCAGCCCCTTTTACAGGGGACCGTCTAAATTCCGTGCCACCACCGGTTTCTACCCGCGAAGCGATGATGTGAAACTTTTTATGTTTTCAATCTGAAGAGCACCGTAGCCAGCGTCTTGCTGGGTAAACGGACTTAACATCTGGGTCCCACATATAGGCAGCGCATTAGTGATATATATATGTACCCTTTCCATCAGGTGGCCCGACTGCTTGTCTGCCTGCGTTGGCAATAAAAAAAATATACATATACAGTACAGTGGGGTGTTATTATGACTCCGCCTATATATTTGACCGCCAGCTGTAAACTTTTAATATTTTGAAAAAGAAACGAATTTATAGAAAGAACATATAAATGGAAATCCGTGGCCTAGGTATTGGTCCTTGTTCCCATATACCTGAGGGTCGTGGGTTCGAATCCGTGGGTAGAAACAACTTTTTGCTATCGTTGTTTTCTGGTGGTTGACAATTTGGACTGATCACCCCAAGTATCTGATAAGACGATCAAGCGTCGAATGGGCATATAAAAATTGTTCGTCAACCGTATTGATAACGTGCTTGGATACGGTGCAAAACGGAAAAAAAACTCCATAATGGAGAAGGCGTTCTTTGGGGTAGGCCAATGTCCAGCAGTGGACTAACACAGGCTGTGATGGTAACACAAGTTACTTCAACCCAACCACGTAGCCAGTCGTGGCTTCAATTCCTGCGGGAATAACTGGCGGCCACCTTGATTGCCAGTTGGGTGGTTACCCTAGCAATTGCTACCGATTTTTCGTTAAAATTGTTTTTAAGGAGAGATCTTAATAGATTGGAGTAATCACGTTAATTTGGAAGGCCAAAAAGGTAGTAATTACTTTGATATGTTCCAGTCATCTAATTTCAGTAACACAATAAAATATACAATTATAAATTGCTACTAGATACAATGACGCCAATTCACTGCATTTTAACAACAAAAAAATATGTTTTTGCGTTCACTTTTTCTCTTGGTGTGGCCCAAAAACTGTCACAAGAGCGATGCCAGCAATTTGAAAAGAATCTGCTATAATGCGTGTTTTACCGCATTTATCAGCGGAATATATTTCACACTGAATTGCCTTTTAAGCAGTGCCTGTGGATAAAGCTTTATCTTTGTGCTTTACTGGTTTTGTTTAAAAAATGAGATATTATGTAGGTACAAAGAGGAAATGTTGCTAAATACTAAATTAAAACTATAGAATTGTGAATTGACATCACCCCGATATAAATATAGCAATACACTTTTTGACGGGTTTATTGCTCTTTTTATTTTAGTGGCTGATGGTCACAATTGGTCGCGGGGCTTCTGCTCCACGCCGGGTTTCTGGAGGTGGCGGGCACTGGTGTGCCACATCCTGCCTCATGTTGCGACTTAAAACCAAGCGGAGACTCGAGAGAGGAACCTCGGCTTGGGCCGTCCCTTGTTTACAAAGACTGCAGCAAGGCGCCAGTTGGGCCGAACCTCAGCTCGTTCAGATTGAGACGGGACAATTCAGTTCGCCACGACTACAAAGCATTCTTCTGGAACGTTAGCGCGACCTACTCCGTCAACAGTAATTAAGACTGTCTCAGTACCTTAGTGCATAAAAGATGGTACTTTTTTTCTACTCCAATATCCGGGCAAAAAACTTACTTTACCTCTACTCTAAATGTTCCTTGGACCTGGAATTAAACTATTATACAAATTAACTTCCCAGCTGGAAAAGACGATATTTTAAAACAAACAGTAGTAGGAACACTTTTTAAAAAGTTTTACATTACCCCCCCCAATTACATCATTAAATTGGTTAAAAGTAAAAATGTTATAGTTGCTATTTCTAATTTCCCAAAAGTGTTAAACCTAAGAACCGAACGCGATTTCAGTACATGGGGTATTTATAGATGTGGAAATGTACGTTAGATGGCAGTCAACAAATTTACCCAAACCGTGAAGTTAAATTAATCTCTGAGGTATATTTACCTACGACCGGAACTCTAACAAGTTATTAAGCATAGTTTGTCGTCTAAGTTGAATTTAATAACTTACTAAGTCTCCCTTTTCTCGCGTTACTTATAGTCAAAATTACGTTATAATAACTAGGTAAACTAAAGAATACACATTTTGTTATTTTAATTGAGGATTCAAAACTCAGACCTTTGCAGGTTTTTTTTCCGTATTTCAAAATCTCTTTTGATTTTTGAATAAAATAATTTAAATCCAGAAAAAAGGGAACTACTTATCCAAACAAAGCTTTTGCCAACATTTTTCACATTTTACATTTATATTATTTTAGTGGTTCAATTTTTATATAGAGTAAAAATGAACTATACTACAGAGAAAAATATATATTATGACTATAGTTCTAAGAAAAGTTATCAATATTAAAAGAGATTTCTATCCAGTAATGTGTTTAATATTGTGCAATATAGCTATTTACTTTGTTTCAGGTTAACTTAATAGTTTACTTAAGATGGAGCTTATTATTTGGGTTTGTAAACGATATTATAGAATACAAACCTATAGTAACAATGTATTAGTTTAAGAATTTTTTTTTTGTATTGGTGGTTTTAGAAAATGTATTTAACATTTTGAAATATACAAAATCGAGTAATAATTGGCAACAACAATATAAAGTTTTAGTAAATAATAATGTATTAATGTTTTATATGAATATATTCGATACTCTAAGTAATTCTGCATGTGGTAATAAAAAATACATTAACAACAAAAATATTATTTTATGAAACGTAATTAAATATTCTCACAATATGCAATGCATGTTAAGCACATCTTTGGTCTTTGTTCTACTGTTGGATGGCAATTATTATTAAAATAAAGGTTAAATATAACCCTGAAAACATTTATGGGCACTAAAGGAGATTATAACAAAGGAAATATAATAAAAGCTTGCTAACCATCTTAAAAGGCATCAAAAATATTTTATTAATAAGAGTGTTCTGGTTGAACCTAACCAAAAGTATAAGTTGTTGCCATCTACATATAGTTTAAGTAAGGCTCTTGATAAAGTAAACAACACTTTTCTCAAATACTATGTTCTCTTACACTCTAAATAAAAGAGATCATGTGGGGTTTGTTTCAGAATCGGTAAAATTTCTTTATAACCGGTATCAATTCCTCATCTTTTAGGATGAAAGTATCTAGTAATCCCTGGTTCTCACTTTATTTTGCATATATAAAAATATATCATTTTTCTTTAAAATGACGTAAAGTTAACAAAATAGATATGAGCTTACGTACAATGGTATCCAGCAAAGAAGTAGAAAACATAAAATGCCGCACTGAATTATTTCTTTTGTTTACGCAGTATTATACATTATTAAATAAAATGAATTTGGATTTTATCCCGTTTATTTTACATTTCTAAATTCCCGACGATTTCAAACAATTTCCAGCGGCCGTGGTCACGGGGTAGTCTCACTCCGAACACCCCCGTGGTCAGGAAACTTACCAGTGTAACATGTAGTGGTGTTCTGCCCCTGAAACATTGTAAGAGCACCTTAAAATTCGACCCAGTTTAAACTTTACTGACATTTTGCTAAAATAGTTCACTTACTTTAATTTCCTTTCATATCTGATTCAACTAGAAACATTTTTCAACAGTTGGTCCATAGCGTTCTAATAAATATTGAAATAGAGGTTAAGAAATACAACCTTGGTGATCGCTTTTACTTCTGAACGAGTAAACAATGTCTGAAATAAAGGAGTAATCTATATCGTTTAGTTATATAGAAAAAAATTCACATCGCTCCTCGCTTCTAAAAGGAATATGAGAGAAATATTCATTTTGTTTATCAATTATGGTACCTTTAAAGGACATCTCATAATAGCCTTTACTGTTAACCACTGTTTATATATCTATAAATGATTCACATAAAATACTTACCTGAATGGGTTTACTTTATTTTATATAGTTTAAAGCAAAAAGGCACAGATATAGGTTTTATATGCAAAATGGTCCATGAGTTATATACTATTCATTTCCTGATACTTGACAAACCTCCATCATGAGACTTTTCAAACGTATCTCCTCGTATATTCCTTGTTGTACTTCAACTAATAAATCTATCCGTTATAGCAGTTTCCGTAAAGCTACACTTAACCTCCTTCGTGTCGAATGAGGGCCTTGTTCCAACATTCACAGAAAGAACTCAATACTATCTCTCAGAAAAGACACGAACCAAGTTTAACGCTTTTGTTCTCTTGTATTAGGGATATGAAATTTTGATCTTTACATTAGCATGATACTTTGGTTTTACTTTTTCCCATTTAATGTAATTATATTATTTTTGGCATAAACAAAGTTTTGAAATAACAAGTTAAATTTAACAAAAATATGACAAACTTCACTTCATGTTTTTCTGCCATGCTTAAATAACTTTTGGTTGTCGAATATTCATTGTTATTGTTACATGACAGTTCTTTTCTAAAGTTTACATAAAATAGACAACTTGATAATGGGCGTATTTTTGTAAATATGTGTATAAACGAAGCGCTGATTGCAGAAGCGTTTTTTAAAAAGAGTAGCGTCAGCTCTGCTGACGCCGCTATTAGTCGAACTCATTGCGTGAAAGATGAAATCAAAATAACCAACTTATTAACACAATCCTTTCATATGATTTATTTGCCCAACAAACCGAAATCAGAAACACTTTCATAAAATGGAATTATTTTTACACTGTAATGGACAACCTCAAAAATGATTTAAAGTCCCTGGGTACTTAACTTAGCGTGTGGTCCGCTCCGAAGCTCGAACACAAGTGACCGCTTATATTCTCGCCAGGACAGGAGGACCTGCCTCCAGCCAACAATATCCTCCAAGTGGCGCCCTCTAGAGCTGAAGAGTATGGATTGGGCAAATCGTTGGGTTGGAAGATTTACAATTAAACTTACTTATTAAATTAGATTGACAATGTGATAAATCTTTAAATAAATAGGTAGGAATATTACAATGTTGTTTAATGTAATTTGTAAACTAATAATTACATTCGGATGGTACCGTTTTAGAACGCACAGTCAATTAACATACTTATAAAATAAACTTCATTGTTAGTCGCATTGACGATGGAAGAAACGTTAAATAAACTAGGAATATTAATATTACAATTATGAATATAAACTAATAACGTAAAACTAAGGTTTCATAAAAAATACTATGTTCGAGCGTCTCACTCTATTGAAGCGCCGACATATATAATTTCTCAAAAAATATGTGACTGTACTATTTTCGACACAAATTTTTTAAATTGTTCATTTTTTATTTTATTCTTGGCTATAGTATATAACGTTTTACTAGCATGAACCCTGCTCATTTTCTTCTCCATATAACACGATTATCTCACCCGATCTATAGCTTGTAAATAACTGCCAAGGAACAGTAATAATAGGTGTATTTTGTCTTGAATTATCAAGATATAAAAAAAACGGAATTAACTATTCTAATTACTTATTTATCACGAAATGTAATGAGTTGCTAATGAGGACTAAATAAGTACAATACCGATTATATGACATATATTGTGTGATATTGACGTTTCGATGTATTTAACTTTTATACATTTTATCCTTATAATAATAATAATTTATCAATAATTTCCGCATTTTATATGCATGATTTGAATTCAGTCAATGTTTTTTTAACTGCACTTTTATGATGGAATGCCTAAAGACACTGTGGAAATATAAAAGTATACTAACCAAACATCTCCACGTCAGTTAATTTCTGGTCTCTTGACCAGCATATACTGCTGAGCTGAGGGGTTTATTCGACAATCTATTCTATTGTTATTCCACCGAAACACAGTTGATATCCTATTATTATTCACAGAAACACCCGATTTGACTCAACAACGTCTCTCTTCCTCATCTATAAAAACTTCACATTTACTCAGTCTTACATTTGCTTAGCACTTAGCACAAAAGCTTTTGAGATCACTGCATCTCGCATCCTGCAGCGCCTTAAGATGCTCTTAATAGCCGCATTCGAGCACCGGATGGCGTGGGGTGTGATAAGGTTCAAGGGGCGGAGGCCACTTTTAGGAAAACGGGTGTTGGTTGAACCTGACCAGGTGGGATAAGTGACCTCTGCGATAGCCGGTTTCAAGTTGGCAGTGCGCGGGGATCAGCCTTTGCCAGCATTCGTGTAAGACCTATGTCAGCAAAATTGGACTGATGACGCGATTATGAGTTTTATCAGGTGGTTAAGTAATAATAGAACCGGAATTTTTCTTATAACTAGCAAAAGCGAAATTTTAGTATTCATCTTGTCATACATTCCTGTCTATAACGAACAAGAGTCAGACACTTTGAGCGACAACATTGTGCAAAAAAAGGAAAAAAAAGCAGTGCATTCAGATCAAGAGTACCTGTTACTTTAGGTCGATCAAGTCGATAAGTCGATCAAAAATAAGCTAAATACTGACCGAACGCTATACTTGATGATGATGATCCAATTATGTTTGTGTTTTTTAATTAGAGTTAATTTATATGTCCGTATTAATATATACAGAATATTTCGTTGTACAGGTTATGTTATGAATAATAGTTTAAAAAGAAACGCTAAACGCGAAGGCAGCGAAGAAATGAAGCTGAAATTATTGAATAATTGTTAGATTTACGAATAGTAATTAAATTTGTAGTTCTTAATGCTTATCAAACATCACGTTGTTTAAGAATATTCCACACGTCGAAACCAACAAAAGTATTTTCGATTGTATAGGTACTTTCTCTCTGGCGAAAGGTTCAGCTAATATTGTGCATTAGATCGCTATGCTTTTCGATTGAGGAAGGATACTCAGGCTCGAAAAGAAAATTTCTTCTGAAGGTTTGTACTTGGCTATAAAAATAAGGTATATTATCTGGGTAAATCTTTGCATGTCCGATATTTGTCAGCATAAAAACAATAGCCCGCACCTGATCTCTTTACCTTTTCTGACGTCTGTGGATTAAAATTGTAAAAACTTAAGAAATGATAAGATATCATTTCTTCATTCTTAAATCTTAGTGACAAATAGAATTAAACAAAGTAATGTTTTAACTATTTTTATGTAAATAAGCATAACGTATTTTCTAGTTTCTGTTTAGTAGTTAGTACATTTAACTAATCTTTGAATTAACACATCAAAAGCAAATAGTTGGAGATATAAAACCGATTTCATTGGTTTATTATTTAACTTACATTTATGAATGATATACGTAATTGATTTCAATGATTATTAAAACTGTCTCATTATCTTTAATTGCTAATAAAACTTTTCATTGTGTAAGAAAGAAGTTTCATCAGATATAGCGACCCTCTTGAGAACTGGAGCAGGGATATATAAGGGTATAGCATCGCAACAAACCTTATTACTCACATGAATGGGAAGAGTATATTTAAGAATTCTTTGTTGCAAAACATTTAGAACATTGAATTAATAATATCTATTATAATTAATATATATCTGTATTTTGTTTGCCTTGTAAGTAAAAATCCCCAAAACAGTTAAAAGCAAAATAAAAGAAGAAGGTAAGTTATACATTAAACTTAGCAGCTATAGTGGCAGGTAAGAGGCTGGAGGGAAGAAATACCCTGTTAACCTTTGTCGTAGATATCTTTGACTTAAAATGCAATGAATACCTTGTTAATATAAATCTCACTGAATAAATTCATACTTTTAAAATCACTTAAACGAAGGGACAAAATAAAAAAGCGTAGCTCTTTTATAAATTATGACTATGGTAATTCCATTTTATAGATAATCTATGTAAACTTACAGTAGAAATATCTCTATTTGAAATACAGCACCCACAAACATTTTAATTTTTATTCTGTGAACAATGCATATCAAATCAATGATTTACGGATTACTAGCATTATTCCTGTTTATTCTCAGCGTTCAGATTCTTTCAGCACATCCATGATCACAGGCAGACTAGTTAATATATGCTTTAGAATTAAACCTGGATTTAATATGTATATCAGTAAATAAAAAGCCTGTATGTAAATTTAACTATGTGCATTGTTAATATTTAATATATTTTGCACCTGTAACCAAATACCGTGGAGTTTAAACGCAACACGTTCTACATCGCTTATTATGACAATATAATCTGGTCAGTAGGTGCAATAAATAACATGAAAGCTAGCAGTTCCAATCAGGTCAGTTATTAATTCCACCGAGTTAAAGAGAATTAAACGATATTCAACAAATTTGTCTATTAATCGTTTATGTCTGGGCACAAAAGGTATGCATAGTATCAAGCCTTAATGTTACAATATCTAAAATCTACAATAAGTCAATGTGTTACGTGAAACTAAAACCTACCTTTTCAATTTCAAATTCAAATTCAAATTCAAATTCAAATTCAAAATTCAGTTAAATATCTTTATTCAATAAATGTAACACTCAACATGATTATCAAAAGGACATACCACCAATTTCCGGAATAGGACGCCTCCGACCTGAAGAACCGGCGAAAAGAAGAAAACTCCAGCGGGCCTATTTTGTCATCTTTTAAAATAATCAAATATATACATATAAAATTTTTCTTATGAGCTACATACAGTATAACATCCTTTTTGCCTCTTCTCCACATGAAAAAGCCTGGAGCCAGGCGTTCCATTACCAGGCTATGTTATCATTTATAGAATTCATTTATGTCATAATATTGCTAACACATAAACGTTCCTTTACACTTTTAAATTTATTAACAGTTAAATTCTGAACGTTTACTGGGATTTGTTGTTGTAAGCGTATACATTGTCCCATAAAAGATTTGCTTATTCTTCGCAGTCTAGTTGCTGGAAGGGTGAGTATGTTGTTCTAGTATTTATGTTATGTGCATCCCATTGTCTAAGAAAATCATTTCTATTTTTTGCACCTTACATTAGGTTTTCGAAAATGTATTGAAGTAACGATTTAGTATTTTTAATCTCTGGGAACAATTTTCTCAAAGTTCCTTGGGGCCTTTGCAGGTTTTTTCTCCGTATTTAAAATCTCTTTTGATTTTCGAATAAAAATAATTTAAACCAAAAAAGGAACTATTTCCAAACAAAAGTTTTTGCCAAACATTTTTTCACATTTTTAATTTATATTATTTAATGGCCAATTTTTATATAGAGTAAAAAATGAACTATACTACAGAGAAAAAAATATTATGACTATAGTTCTTGGAAAAGAATTAATATTAAAAGAAGATTTTATCCAGTAATGTTTAATATTGGCAATAAGCAAATTTACTTTGTTTTGTTAACTTAATAGTTTACTTTTAAGATGGATTATTTTTGGGTTTTAAACGATATTATAGAATACAAATTTATAGTAACGATGTTTATTTGATTTTTTTTGTATTTGGTTTTAGAAAAATGAAAATTTTGTAAATAAGAAACGAGTAATAATTGGCAACAACAATATAAAGTTTTAGTAAATAATGATAATAATAATATTTTATTTAAAGAAAATAATGATGGATATAAAAAGTAATTTAATAATAGAATAAAAAGAAAATGTTTAAACAACAAAATAATTTATTTTATGAAACGAATTAAATATTTCCCCAATATTAAATTTCAATGGTATGTTTTAATCTTTGGCCTTTTTGTTCTCCATTTTGGATGGCAATTATTATTAAAATAAAGGTTAAATATAACCCCTGAAAACATTTTATCAATTGCAAAATTATAAACAAAGAAAATATAAAATTTGCTAAACCATCTTAAAAGGCATCAAAAAATATTTTGTTAATGGAAGAAACGGTTGAACTAAAAAAAGAAAGGAGATTAATGCCATCTACATAGTTTAAGTAAGGCTCCTTTGGATAAAGAAACAACACTTTTACTTCCCAAATACTATGTTCTCTTTACACCTAAAATAAAAGAGATCATGGGGGGTTTGTTTCAAATCCAAATTTTTAAACTGGTAATGTTTCCCATTCTTTTTTTAGGATAAGATTATTAATCCTAGTTCCATTTTATTTTTGATATAAAAAATATATACTTTTTCTTTTAAAATTACCTTAAGTTAATAAAATAGATATGAGTTTCACAATGGATCCAAACCAAAAAATTAGAAAACATAAAAATGCACACTGGAATTTTTCGTTTCGCAATTAATACATTATTAAATAAAAATGAATTTCCGGATTTTTATCCCGTTTATTTTACATTTCTAAATTTCCGGACGTTTCCAAAAATTTCCCCAGCGGCCTGGTCACGGGTTTCATCCGTTACCCCTTTTGGAAAACACCGGAAACATGTAAAAATGGAAATTCTTTGCCCCTATAGAGCATTGTAAAACCTTTTTTAAAATTCAGAGGATTTAAACTTCCCAAAACATTTTATAAAATAGTTTACACTTTAATTTCCTTTCATTTCCCGGATTCAGTTAGAAACGCATTACCCGGTTAGTTAAACGTTCTAAAAAATTGAAAAGAGGTGCAACAAACCTTGAGTCTGCTTTTTTCTGAAACGAGTAAACAATGTCCCTTGGAAAATAAAGGAGTAAATTATATCGTTTAGTTATATAGAAAAAATTCACATCGCCCTCGGTTTTAAAAGGAATAAATGGGAAAATATTCATTTTGTTTATCAATTGGAATTTTGAAGGAAATCCATAATAGTAAACCCTTTACTGTTAACCACTGTTTATATATCTATAAATGATTCACATAAAAAATACTTACCTGAATTGGTTTCTTTTATTTTATAGTTTTTTAAAGCAAAAAGGGTAGATAAGGTTTTTTATATAAAATGGTCCGTGAGTTATATAACTATTTTATTTTGATATTGACAAACTCCACTGGGGAGACTCCCAGCGTATCTCCTCGTATATTCATGATGACACTTTCAACAAAAACTTATCTGTTATAAGGGGTTTGGCAAAAAGAGAAACTGATTAACTTACCTTCGTGTCGAATGAAAGGCCTTGTTCCAAAATATTAACAGAAAAATTCAATGTTATTTCTCAGAAAAAGACACCGAAACTGAGTTTTTATAACTTTTTCTTTGGTGATAGGGATATAAAATTTTGATCTTTTTAATTAGCATTGATACTTTGGTTTTTATTTTTTTTTAATTTAATTAATTTATTTTTGATAAACAAAAGTTTTGAAAATAACAAAGAAATTTTAACAAAAAATATGACCGATTTCACTGTTTTGTTTTTTCCTGCCGTAACTTAAATAACTTTTTTAGTTGCGGATATTCATTGTTATTGTTTCCATAGACAGTTCTTTCTAAAGTTTACATAAAATGACAACTTGGATAATGGGCGATTTTTGTAAAATTATATGACGAAGCGCTGATTGAGTTGGGTTTAAAGAAAGGGCGGTGCCGGCTGACGCCACTATTTGAATCGGGAACTCATTTGGTGAAAGATAAAATCAAAAACAACCAACTTATTAACACAATCTATTTCACTTTAACCGAATTTTTTACCCAACAAACCGAAAATCGAAACACTTTTTCAAAAATGGAAATTATTTCACTGTAATGGACAAACCCTTTGAAATAGTTACAAGTCCTAGGTACTTAACCGGGGGTGGTCTGCCCGGAAGCCTTTGGGAACACAAGTGGCCGTTTTACTCGCTCCAGGACAGGAGGGGACCTGCCCTCCGCCAACAACATCTAAAGGAAGTGGGCCCCAGTTTATGGGTTGGAGCGGAAACCGGGTTGGAGAAGATTTTACAAATTAAACCACTTATTAAATTAGATTGGACAATGGATAAATCTTTAAAAAATAGGTAGGAATATTACAATGTTTATTGTAATTTGTAAACTAATAATTAATTCGGATGGAACCGGTTTAGAAGCTCGATCAATTAACGTACTTATAAAAATAAACTTCATTGGGTTAAGCATTGACGATGGAAGAAACAAATAAATAATTAGGAATATTATTAACTTATGAATATAAACTAATAAGAAAATTGGTTTCACTAAAAATATTGTTCCGAGGATGTCACCTTATTGGGAGGGCCGATAACATAATTTCAAAAATAACACATTATTTTTGACACAAATTTTTTAAATTGTTCATTTTTTATTTATTCTTTAGTATAGTATATAACGTTTTACTAGCGCTGAAACCTGTTATTTTATTCTCCATGTAACACGATTATCCTCTGATCTATAGTTTATTGTAAAAACTGTAAGGAACAGAATTTAATAGATTAAATTTTTGTCTTGGAATTATTCAAGATTAAAAAAACGGAATTAACTATTCCAATTTTACTTTTATTTATCACGAAATGTAATGAGTTCAAAATGAAAAGGGGACTAAAAGAATAAATATAGATTATTGAATTGATGGATAAACCCATGACGTTCCCGGATAAATATTTTTAACACTGTACATTTTTTATGTATAATAATAATAATTTTTATCAATACCTTCCCATTTATATGATTTTTAATTAGTCAATGTTTTTTTAACTTTCCTGCACAGTGGAATGCCTTAACATTACACCGTGGGGAAAATAGCAAATAACTAAACCGGGCCATCCCGTCCAGTTAATTTTCTGATTTTCTTGAACAATACTGGAGCTGAGTTTTTCGACAAATCTATTCTATTGTTATTCCTAGAAACACGGTTGATATCTATTGTTAATTCAGAAACACGGTTGGGACCTTCAAACGCTTAATTCTTCTCATCTATAAAAAACTTCACATTTATTTCTATCTTTATTTTGCTTTAGAATTTCAAAAAGCTTTTGAGATCGGGTTGCCTAAGGATCCCATCGTTCAAAGATGTCCTTTAAGCACGTTCCTGGAAGCACGGGATGGCGGGGTGATAAGGTTCAAGAGGGAGGAATTTTTAGGGAAAACGGAGTGTTGGTTGAACCCCGACCAGGTGGGAATAGTGACCTTGGGATAGCCGGTTCGGGCAGCGAGGCAGGGGGATCAGCCGCCTTGGCCCATTGGAAAAAGACCCATGTCCGGGATTGGATATAGGGGCCAGGAAAGTTTTAATAAATTAGTTAAATAATAATAAGACAAAATTTTCTTTATAACTAGCATTTAAAGCGAGGTTTAGATTCCATTCTTTCATACATTCCCTGTCTCTGTTTTTAACGAAAAAGTCGGAGCACCAGGAGGACTTAACGAGGTAAATATACAAAAAAAAAAAAGAAAAGGAAAAAACGTACCTGGAATGAGTAACGCCTTTGGTCACTGTTTGATCAAGCCGATCAAAAAAATAAGCTAAATATGACCGGAACTATACTCCGGATGATGAGGATCCAAATTATGTTTAGTAATTTTTTTTAATTGGTTAATTTATATGTCCCGGTCGATAATATATACAGAATATTTCGTTATTTTTAGGTTATAAAATAAAGAAAAAGAAACGCCAAAACGGGGGAAGAAATGAGGTTGAAAAGAATAATTTTGAATTTACGAATGTAATTAAATTTGTAGTTCTTAATACTTATCAAACATCGTTATTTAAGAATATTCCCACACGTCGAAACCATAAAGTATTTTTGATTGTAAGGAAAATTTCCAGCGGAAAGGTTCAGCCTAATTTTGGCATTAGATCCCATTGGCTTTTCGGTGAGAGGATGCCCGGCCTGAAAGAAAAATTTCTTTAAGGTTTTATTTCCATATAAAAAATAAAGGATATTGTTCTGGGGTAAATTAATGTCGATATTTGTTTCAAAAGAATAAAACAATAAAAGCCATTTTACAACCGGATCTCTTTACCTTTTCCCGACGTCTTATTGAAATTAAATTATTAAAAACTTAAGAAATGATAAGATATCATTTCTTCATTCTTGGATCTTAGGGACAAAAATAGAAATTAAAACAAAAGTAATGTTTAACTATTTTTTATATAAATAAGCATAACGTATTTTTAGTTAATACCATTTTAGTAGTTAATTCCATTATTAACTAATCTTTTAGTTAATACACCAAAAAAACCAAAAGGGTTGAAAACCGATTTTAATTTGGTTTATTATTTAAACGTTTTATGAATGATATACGAATTGATTTTGTTATTAAAACTGTCCTATTTAAATTTTTAATTGCTAATAAAAAAATTATGTGTAAAAAGAAGTTTCCATCAAGATGCACAGCGGCCCTCTTGAGAACGGGAGAGGGAATATAGGGAAGCATCGCAACAAACCTTTTACTTCCCACATGAATGGGAAGAGTATATTTTGGAATTTTTATTTGCAAAACATTTAAGAACAATTGAATTAATAATATCTGTTATAATTAATTAATATCTGTATTTTTGTTGCCTTTGGGTAAAAATCTAAAACAAAGTTAAAGCAAAAATAAAGAGGAATGGTTGATTCTTAATTGACTTAAGGGCTAAATGGGGGAAGGGCTGAGGGAAGAAATACCCTGTTAACCCTTATTGTAGATATCTTTTGTTGATTTAAATGTAATGAATATTTATTATTTATTTAATATAAATCCCACCGGAATAAATTCGCCATTTTTAAAAATCACTTAAACGAAGGACGAGCCAAAAAAGGTAAAAAAACTCTTTTTAAATTTGTAAACCGTGGTAATTCCATTTTACCAGATAAACCATCTGTAAAACCCACAGGAAAAATGTTCATTTGGAAATACATACCAAAACATTTGTTTTAAACCAGAACGTATATTTAACCAGTAATTTTGGATTCTTCCATTAGTTTATATATTATTTCGACGTTTCGGATTCTTTTCCAGCATCCATGACACCAGACTAATTAATATATAACCTTAAGGAAAAATTGAAATTATTGGATTTGATATGTAAATAATCCGGAGTAAAAAAAAGCCTGTATGTAAATTTTAAACTTGGGTGTATTTGTTAATGAATTATATTTTTGCACCTGGCAAATACCATGGAGTTTACAAACCGCGACGTTCTTACGGTCGCTTATTGGGAGTATAATCTGGTTCGAAGGTACAATAAACAACATGGGTTTGGTGGTCTAAATTTCAATTTGAATGATTCACCGAGTTAAGAGAATTAAACGGTTCAATAAATTTGTCTATTAACTGTTTTGGTTGGGAAAAAGAAAGATATGAATTATCAAGCCTTTAATGGGTTAAATATTTTAAAATCTTACCAAAGTCAACGTGTTACGTGAAATTAAAATCACCCTTTTTTAATTCAAATTCAATTCAAATTCAAATTAAATTGAACCAAATTAAATTCTTTATTCAATATAGAAGTGTAACACCTGGGCTTATTGATTGTCAAGGACGTTACCACCGGTTCCGGAAAGGACGCCTGACCCGAAAAGAACCCAAGGGAAAAACTCAGGGCCTTTATTTTTGTCATCTTTAAATAATCAAAATATATACATATAAATTTTCTTAATGAGCTACATACAGACTATCAATTATATTATACTTGAAAAGCCTTGGAGCGAGTATTCCATTACCGGTTTGGTTATCATTTATAAACCATTTTATGTCATAATTTAACCTTAACACATAAACGTTCCTTTACTACTTTTTAAATTTATTAACAGTTAAATTCTGAACGTTTACTGGGATTTTGTTGTAAAAGCGTGTACATTGTCCATAAAGATTTGACTTATTCTTCGCAGTCTAGTTGCTGGTGTTAATATGTTTGTTTAGTATTTATGTTATGTGATCACAATGTCTAAGAAAATCATTTCTATTTTTTGCACATACATTAGGGTTTTCGAAAATGTATTGAGAAGTAACGTTAGTATTTTAATTCTGGGAACAATTTTCCAGGATCCTTGGCCCAGGTTATAAACCGCTCGAATAGCTCTGTTTTTGAGGACAAAGATCGTATTAGTATCCGCCGCACTTCCCTCAAGCAGAATGCGCAAGACATTACACTGTGGAAATAGCTAAAGACATAAACGGGCGTCTCGCCGTAGTTAATTGTCTGATTTTCTTGATAGCATATACTGCAGAGCTGAGTTTATTCGACAGTCTATTAATATGAGGGCCCCACTGCAATCTGGTATCTATTGTTATTCTCAGAAATACGGTTGACTCAACAACGTCTCATCTCTTCCTCATCTATAAACACTTCACATTTACTCTGGTCTTACATTTGGAGTCATAAATTTAATACATTTTGTCTCTTCTGGATTAGTAGCAAATTATTGACACTAAACCAGTGCGCCACTCTAGAGTGAGTATTATTTACATTGTCATTTATTGATGTATGTCATCTAACTTTAAAATTAAGGAAGCATCATCAGCAATAATACTATCTCTTCGTTATTATTAATAACATATGGTAAATCATTTATATAGATGAGAAAGAGAAAAGGCCCAAGAATAGACCCTTGTGGGACACCCATATTTACCGGAATTCTTTTACCATTCACGTCAACCCTCTGAGTTCGGTGGCTCAAGTACGAAGACAGAAGATTGAGTGCGGCGTTTCTTACACCATAGTGACGTAATTTCCTGACCAGAGTTTCATGCTGTACGCAATCATAAGCTTTTTTGAGATCGCAAAAAATGCCTAAGGCATCCTGCGACGCTTCCCAAGCCTCAAAGATGCTCTTAATGAGCATCACGCCAGCAACAATCGTGGAGCGACCCCTAGTGAAACCATACTGTTTGTTATTAATAAGACAGTTACTGTTAAAATATTTCATTAATTGGTTTAATAATAGTTTTTCAAATATTTTACTAAAAGTAGGCAAAATAGATAGGTCTAAAATTATTGGGTTCATTACACCCTGCTTTTAAAACCGGTATAACTTCTACTGTGCTTCATTAGGTCAGGAAACCTGCCTCTCTGATGCTTACATTAAATATGTTGCTAGATGAGTGTGATATTACATCAATAATCGAATTTATCAACCTTTAACAGAGATTCCCTAAAGGTCTGCGGTTTTTAATATCTAATTGTTCACATGCACCTTTATAATGTCCTTGCTAGCATACATATCAGTAAAATTAAACATTTTTGTACATTCAATAACATTATCTTTAATAGTGATTCGGCAACTGTTGGAGAAGACAAAAGTGATCTTGGTAGTCGAAACCGGTAATGTCTCGAAAAAATTCTCGAAATAGGTAAGCAACATCTATGTCAGCTTCAATTGTATGGTTATCAATCACTTAAAGTTATTTTAGAGTCAGCTCTCTAAGGGCTCTTCCGGTTTGCTATATTAATAATATTCCAAGTCATTTTCACTTTATCTGATGAATTTTAATTTTATTTTAAAGTATAAACATTTGAAGCCAGATAACACACTTTTTAAATCATTTTAGAATAGGCTGCCAACATGTGCAACAAAGTGACTGTTATGGTTATATGTCTCTTTTGACTATAAAGCTCATATAATCTCCGCCTGCTTTTAGTGGATTCCGGACTGTTGCCCACCTACCAAACACTGCAGAACCTTTAGATTTAACTGTTTTAGAAGTAAATATAGTATTAAATTTTTTCTATTAAAGTTGAATAATGCGCTAAAAGTACATGGATTTCATATAATGTAAATATAACTTTTGTAAAATATTACTTTGAACTTCTCAATCACGCTTTTATACATAGGAACAAACATTCTTGTTTCTGCAACTTTTGTTATAATCATTTTATCTATTTTAAAGGAGGCAAATTGACCACAAATGGTCAGAAGTCAACATTTTAATAATTGACTTATTTAATGGCTTGACAATTAGTATATATAGCTATCTATGCACATGTTGTAGAAGTCTCAGTAATTTTGTTGGTTCAACTAAATAAATTTAAAAGGTTATATGAACTTGAACAATGATCTGAATCTATGTGTGAACTATTCAATAAATTAATGTTAAAGTCACCACAAATTATAATATACTTATTAGATTCAGATAGTTTACCAATATTTTCTAGAACAACTTCCCAAAGGTTCTATAACGTGTGGAGGTTAAACATACAACAATGAAGGTCAAGCCGCACAGGCTATCTCAATAGTCCGTTCAACAGAGAGGCTCACAATATCTTTACGATTTTAAATTTTAAAGTACTATTAATAATTATTAAAGAGCTCACCGCGTATAGCTTTATCTCTACTGAACAGGCTAGCAACCTGGTGACATCCAAGATTTAACATTAACTGATATTGTTGTAGCCAGTGCTCAGTAATACATAATATATCAATTTTACAACTATTCAAGAAGAGTTCAATTTCAAGTTCTTACTGGCTATTCCTGAATATTTTGATGTACCAGGTTCATACACTGTGCTTTTATTAGAAAATTTATTTTTAATAAATTATTGTTTGATAATAATAAAGTGTTTTTTAATTTGCAAGAGATTATCTCCGTTGTCTCAATATTTAATTTAAATTATTGGTTGGAACGGATTCCAAATTATTAGATGTCATAATTTGTTCCTGTTCAACAGAAGCAGGAGTCAAGTTTGCCAAACATTTGGCTGAATTATTTAAAATACAATAATATAGCATACAAGCTTAATTTTTTCTAAAAAATTTGATAGGTGCAACCTATCCATATGTCAAATGAAAATTGTTACAATTAATTATATTATTAATGTCAATAATATCAATTTTGTTATGATATTTGTGGTTAAATGTTTACAATTATTATTGTATAACATATACAAATAGTTATTTAACTTATATCTATGTTGGTTTTCCTGTAGGCAACTCCTAATGTAGGAAATGAACAAAATTACCTTTTTACATCTAGTTTATTAAGTCTTTCATGAAATTGTTGTAGGTGTTGTCTATTAACATTTCCTACTCCCAATCAAGATAATCAAGATAGTGTTGAGCAATGAGTATCAGTCAATATTTTTTCATAATATGTAAGTAGTGTTCCCTAGGCATACAATAATTAGATACTGATTCCTACACTTATCTAGAATTAATGAACCCATACTTCTTCCCAGTTCATCGCTGTATATTTAATATAATTATGGGAAGAAATATGTTTTCTTTACTATTATCTAGAAGGCTACCGTGAGGCACCACACTCTGAGACAGAGTCTTAGAATCACATTCAGTTCTGAATGAACCTGTATGTTTGACAATTGCTACACAATTTCTGGTCAAGTGAGTCCAAAACGGTCTGAGTTATTTTTCTATAAATCTAATATGTCATTCATTGCCGAAATGTGTCTCAGATATTTCTTTTGAGATGCCTCATATTTCTTTGTTAGGACATTTCATGATTGCAATAGTGATGCAATCTCAGCCTGCAGTGAACTGACACTAGCCTCATGAGACAAAATGAGTTATCTTAGCCTCATTGTAGCATACATTTAATTTTGCTTTTAGTTTATTCTATCTTTACATATTTTGCCATAGTTTTACAAATACTATGCCTACATTTCAACAATTTCTCTGTCTTCCTTATGTGTTTATTAATATTTTTAATTCTTTTGTTTATTTTTGTGATTACTGGACGGAGGTCCACAGTCATCACCAGTCAAATACTATTGTGCTAATATTGTTACTAATATTTGTTACTGGGATACCATATCTTGTAATTCCTCAATTAATTCACTATAAAGGCTTTGGGTTTGACTGGTCCTAGTTCTGATTCTTAAGTTCAATAATTGTAATTGTTTTATGAGCCTCTATATAATCAGACCTCAGTTTAGAGGTGAGGCCGAGAGCTTCCTCATATTCACCCCTACACTGGTCAAACCCATCAACTATACTTTGCAAATTATTATTTGTTCTTGTAAGTTTAAATAATTTAAATTTAACTGAGATAATTCTTGTTTTAGTTTTGTATTTGTTAATATATGTGAAAGTTTCATGTTTGTATCGTCCTTTCCTCAGCAATTGCTCACACTGCATTTTGGCTCCCTTTTAGCTCTTTTCTAGAGTCAAATGGTTGTTCTCGACCTGAACTGGGCCTTGCATTGGGGTCATATTTTATGTAATAATTGATATGAAAATTATAAGATTAAATTATAATGTGAGCTCTTGACGAGGATGTAGGGACAATAAACTTATTTTAAACTAAAAGTCGTTACCTGCGCAGTGACAGCTAGACTTCGTCAACCGTATAAACACGATAACGCTATAACCAGGGTACACAATGTAGATAATATTATTTAATTCTTACAATTATGTTTCTGAGCAGGCTAAAACATTACAAATTTCACTTATATTTTTAAGTAAATATTATTATTTAATATAATTAATAGGAGTATTTACAATGACATGTAGGTCTTGGAGTTGCCACACGAAAAGTGAGAGATAGACTTTTGTTAATTGTACGAGTATAGGCCTGTGTGTTTTTTCTATTTATCTATATTAACACTTTCGTTGCAGAAATATATATATAAAAAATGCCCGATTAGTGGTAACAAGATGTTCTAAATTATTTTTGAATAAAATAAGACAAATTATACCATGAATGCGGGCTCAACTTGTTGGTTTTAGGATTGAAGTCGACAGTCGCCACGTGGCTTATGCCAAAAATAATTTAATAGTCTTATTATTACTTGTAGCTTTAGCGCCATGAATATTTTTTAGTTTTACAAACATTTCCTCATAAAGATATTAAAGACGATGTTTTACTAAAGCTAAATAAAAAAGTTGTGAATATTTTACGGGCGCGGGGATTTGTTGTGCAGCTTGACAAATTGATTTTCCGGAGAGCAGACCACTTTTACATCGGCAACGTTTTATAAACAAAGCGACGCCACGGCCACGCGATCGAGAGCGAGCGAGAGTATTGACAAAGAACTTTGACAATGTGTTTAACGTTAGACGTTCGTTGGTCGACATATGCGTCGACTAACATTGAGTTATATATCGTTCGGAGTACATTATTTAACAATAATAAAGAAGTCTGGTTCGTTTTATTACGTTGAAAAATGTATTTGATATATTTATATCCCAATTCGACAGATTGGAATCGATAAAATATTAAATGGATTTCTGTTAAGAAATATATTTGTCCCTCACAAAGTTCATTTTAACGTTAGTAGGTTTATTTTTGTAATATTACTACTTTTACTGATTTAAAGATTTTAGGAAATTAAACAGCTTCTTAAATTGTGGTGTTGGTACCAAATGTATTGAGTTGTCTTATTTTTGAGTAGGCGTTGACTATTTGATAAAGATCCGTTGTCTTATAACTTATTTAATATTTTATTATAAAATACGTCAAAAACCGAAAATCAATTTGTGGTGCCCTGAACTTTTTTTTAGATAACAGAAAAAACGCTCAACAATATTTATCTGTGCTTTAAATGTGAAATACCTGAATAAAAAGACTTAATTCTGAAGACAATTAATGTCACATCAATTGAAATGTTTTTACAAACTCAAAAATTTCCTACATTTGAACTTATAAGTCACTTACATTCTTAACCTGTGATCTCTCTACTTGATTTGTACTTTTGTTTATTCTTAGCGTAAAATAATCTTTTAGTATGTAACAAATTATTTAATATATTCAACACATTAACTAATGCGTTAATTTAAATTTCTGCACAAAAAGTAAATATACAGCATAAAATAGAGGTCAATTCCTAAAACATTGAACACTCGAAGTTCCTCTGTGAAGTACACGTGAATTTAATAACTTGATAATCCCTCAAGAACAAAGGTCTGGCTGTTCAGCAATTTTGAGCCTTAAGTTTTCCTAACTTTTACATTCTTAATTCAAAAGTTGGATTATTTATTTGGGATCTAGAAGACGGCAGTTTTTCGTCAGAAATAATAGCTGAAACGTTTCTAGGATTTTTATGTAGAAGAATATACTAGCTAGCGTGACAAACTTGACAGACCTAATAAAATTAGTATGGAGCCATAGAAAATAAACAAACAGAATCAAATTAAGATTTCAACAGTTTATCCAATTATTTTGAATCGCAGACATAACCCACTGAAGTCCAAAGGTACGTACAAAGAAGTCGAAGTCCCTATGGACTTTAGAAAAGTTAATTTAATATGTACATAAAATCACTAATAGAGGAGACGTATCTTAATGCTTATTAATAGTATAGAACTGTTACCAAAATATTTACTGCTTTGTGAAAAGAAAAATATCACGCAGAGGTTAATCGTAATCCACCCTGAAAAATTCTTGTAGAATTTACTTTAAAAATTATTCTTTTCAAATTAATAAGACGTAAATTAGGGTTGAAATAAATTTGGTTTCTGCCATATTAAAACTAAGAAGGAAATTGAATTCTCAGCGCGTCCAATGCCACTCCGCTCAGAGCTTGTGTAATTTAAATTAGAGTACTCGTTCAGAAGATCACACTTAATTTGTTGAATAGTGACGTTTTGTAATCGTAAATTTTAAATACTATATGTATCTATAAAAGAGTTAAAGGGGTTTGTTTATTACAATTCAAGAGTTATCTTAAGTTATCATGGATCAGCTTCTGAATCCACGTAGATTTACCTGAAAATAACAGTCTTTAAACAGAGCAACTGGTAATAAGATATCAGATTATCTTAAAGCCATAGGGTAAACTGTATAATAAGGATGAATTAGAATTAGACATCCTGTAACAACTGATGGTCTTGATAACCGGGCATACTGATACAGACTCGTGCTTTATAACACATGCAACAACTGCACTGATTGTTCTGACTTAACGAGTGAAATTCATTACCAGGTTCTAGCAGAGCAATGCCTCGCCGTACTTTGTAAATTGTTTTATGTACCAACCTTACAACCTGATTCTGGTCAAAGAGCTCTGATATATCGACAACAGTCGTACAACAACTCGTACAGTCAAATGTTTCTATTCAATGATATGTTTTACAGTAATAAAAATAACTACAGATGTAGTATTGTCAAAAGTCTTATTGGTATGTAATAGTCATTGCATATAACTATTCTGTAAGGGTAAAAACTGGAAAACTGTTATGCTTGTGTCTATTTTGTTTTTCTTAAGTTGTTTGTAATTATTATGTCTTTTTGTATTATAAGTTTCATATTTACTTTTTTTTTATGTTTTTGTAAATTTTTGTAAGAGCTCTTTTGCAATTTATGCCATCATAATTGTAACTTTGTCACAGTGGCAAACGTTTACGGCTATAAACTAATTTAGTTTAAACTTCTTCAACAAAATTATCTTATTCAGTTTACTGCTGTTGTTTGTCCTAGAAATAAATAAATTAATTAATAAAGGCAAGTAGCATATTGTCCTAAGAAGAAAATATCAATTAAAATAATTTATAAAGCTCAATATACTTAAAACAAAAATAGTAAAAATGGATTGAACAATTTTAAAATTACGGCTTCTCCGTAATCTATCGTATCTGTGCGTTGCGTTTAGATATTAAAGTTATGTACGGCATTGTTTACCATTCCGCTGCAAGAGTTGCTAATCTAGTTATTAACTTTGAATGAAGATTAACCATGCATTAAAAAAATTATGCATACGAGTAAACAAATATTTTGAATGGTTTGTAGTCTTGTTAATGTTGTTAATGAGTAAATTATATTTTGTGCCTTAATTTGACGTTCAATTTGTATTTGACCATTATCATTATTTTACTTGCTTGAAGACCTATATTTATTTTGTGACAAAACTGCATGTTGTTTGAATATGATGAACTAGTTTATAATTAAAATATTATAGTAATGTGTTTATATTATAGTAATTATATAGTTTTTTAAATAAGAGGACACTTATATATTTAATAGTTTTAATGTTTTGTTTCATTTTTGCTTGTAATGATGAGGAAAAAGCAATCCAATAACGAATAATGATTAGTAAAATTTAAATAAATATTGCATGAAGTTAAATGCATCATTTGTATGAGCAAATGTAAATATTTAAAAATCGTGTTTTTGATGTTAAAACAGAAACTTCAATTTAATTTATTTGTACATTGTATAGACTATGTAATTTTTACAAAATCTTTTCTACTTTGCCTCTCTTTAAATGTATTCCATGATTCATTGTGAGTCATTAATGATTTTAGTCTAAAATTACAAAAATATTGCGTCGAATATAATGAGTTTGAGTTTAATATAATAAATTCTATTTGACAATGGTTACATATTTTACGGAACTTTTGTAAAAACCTGTCATAATTTGTGTTTAAAATTTGTTCTTAATACGAGCACTGAATCAAATAATAAAAACTTAGATAAACTAGTCTAGTCTTCTCACGTTATGATAAAATCAATGTGCAGCTTAGATTACTTAAACTTATATTGCTCTTTGCTATAACTTATATTTCAGACTTTACTTCAACCTTTCTGGTTTAAAACAAGTTAATAATTGATAACCCATTTACTATTATGTATTGTATATTTCACAACGTCACAAAATACTGAACAACATGGCACACCTGCACAAATAATTTAAAGTTTATTTATTACATGCCACCCGTACAATATAGGGTAAATGCAAATGGCTTTAACTGCAGTCTCAAACCTGGTGACCAATAAAAATAACGACTAAAAGAGAGTGACTGCCATCGCGGCGCTATACCTATTTCTGCTATAAACCAGTAGGAAGCACTGTCTTCCGTTTTAAGAGAACCTTTAACCCGGAAGCCAGTGTGTATTCAATGTAATTACTTGGTTAACAAGTAAAAGTCGTTTTGTCTCAAAAACAGCGAGCATATCTATGTCGTCTTATGTCGCATTTCTATGGAAAAATCTTACCATGAGCAGAACCTTCTTGTGTTGAAAGAAAAAAATATAAGAAATATAAGACATAATACTATGGGTATATGTCTTATAGCATTCTATCAGTGAGGAAATGCGGTCGATACTAATACGATCTTTGTCCTCCAAAAACGTGCATCTGTGCAGTCTATAACCTTGGCCCCAAAGAATCATTAAGAAAGTTGTTCACAGAAATAAAAATAACGACCGTTAGTTCTCAATACATATTAGAAAATTTAATGTATGTGCAAAAAATAGAAATGATTTCCTAAGACATTGTGATGCACATGACATAGCACAGATAAAGGAACAACATAATTTAATTCTTCCAGCAACTAGACTGCGAAGAATAAGTAAGTCTTTATGGAACAATGTATACGTTTTACAACTAATCCCAGTAAACGTTCAGAATTTACCTATTAATAAATTTAAAAAGGTACTCAAGGAACGTTTATGTGTATAGCAAGGTTATTACGATATTAATGAATTCTTAAATGATAACACAGCCTGGCTAATGGAATGCCTCGCTCCAGGTCTTGTTTCAAAGTTGCATAATATGTAATGCCAAATTATCAAATTGTTTGTTATTTTTAAAAGATGACATAAAAATAGCCCGCTGAGTTTTTGCCGGTTCTTCCCAGGTCTGAGGCGTCTTTTTCCAAACCGGTGGTAGGTTTGACAACTCAATAAGCAAGTGTAAACTTCCATATTGAATAAAGATATTTGAATTTTAAAAAAAAATTGTCGCCTCGAAAAATTTAAAATACACCAAATATGAGGTTTTAAAAAAAACATGTTATATTTATTAAATAGAAGCAATTATTGCAGAAATTTAAAATTTTCAAATAGTAGTTTGAAATGAGATTTTCAATTCTTATCAGACACCGTCCTTTGGGAATATTATTGTACAACGGCACACGTCGGAATCATAAAGTATTTACGATTGTAAGGTGCGCCACTCTCTCTGCGAAAGGTTCCGCTCATCTTTATGCATTAGATCGCTTATTCGAGAATGCCTCGGGCTCGGAAGTAAATTTATTCTCAAGGTTTTATATTGCTTATAAAAATAAAGGTATTTTGTCCAGGTAAATCTTTACATGTCGATATTTGTCAGTATAAATCAATAAAAAATTTTTTCGCAGATAACCTACTGCAAAAAAGTACTATTATAATATGAACAATAATTTACGAAACTTACTTTAAACACCTAACTTTACTTCTTTTACTATCTTATTGTGTCTTTACTTGTTAATGAACTTGAATCAATTGGTTAATCTTAATGTATGGAAGAGAAAATTGTCAGTAATATGTGCTGCATTAAATTGCATCGTAATCGTAAGTTTATTAACACAGCGATCCTCTTGAGAGCAAAGCTGGGATGTTAACGAGGTTAAAACGTGCGCAACCAGAGGATTGCAACAAACCTTATTAGTCTGCTGTTCGTGCAGACTATTTGAAATCTATATTTGCAAAACATTTAAGGGTAATGAAAAAAGCTATTTCATAGTTAGTATTGAATGATCAAAACCCTGTTATCAATCAATATATCCATATTTTTTTGTCATTTTGGTTAAGACCTTAAAGTACTGAACACAAAATGAAGAGAAGCGGCAGGAGAAAGCTGGATAGGGGTCCTGCAGATCAACTCTAAATGCTAGGTGTGGATGGTTTAGGGTAAATACGATAGTTTTGTTCGTAGCAAATACCCTGTCGACCTTTGTCGTCATCTTCCGTGGACTTTACTTTCCGTGACTTATTAGAAATATTTTTTTAAATAACTTAATTTAAGACTAATTATATTCACTCTGGTATTTCCATTCTATCTGATTTAATACTTTATAACTTATAAAAGTCACAATGACCCATTCGAAATCCTTTTTTACAAGCTTTGATTTTTTTTAAGTGTGTTAAGAAAAGCCAATATGTAAACTATGTGCAGTGATAAAGGTGAATTATTTATAATAATAGATATAATATGATAATATAATATTAGATATTCCGGTTGGTAAGTCTGAATAGCAAACATGGCTCTGGCGGCTTAATCTAATCAATTAAGTAATAATTTAAGGGTAATTTACTGAGTTCTAGAGCTTGGTCTAAGTCTTGTTCAACACATTTGTCTATTAATCACTAAATGGATTAATTCGCATATATGTGCACAATCGATATGCTAAATATGTTTGAATCGACTTTTGTTTATTGTACAGACTACAGGCTTTCATTACTTTATAGTGATAACACTTTCGTAGCAAGAGCATAAAAATGGTTTTCTTAATTAAAATAGCTACCTTGTCGTTCTTTCTTGTAAATATTTTTACTTGTAAGTTCTTATACTTCGTACTGTTCGTAATTACATACTCATAAAATATTTCAAGCTTATTATACCCAGCTTTAGCACGTTTTGTATTATTTATAACAATCACGCTGAGGAAACACCGTGATTGTTATAAATAATCTTTAGAAGTATATTTTTTAGTTTTACAAACATTTCCTATAAAGATATGAAATAACGATGTTTTACAAAAATAATTATTAAAAAGTTTCAATTATTTACGTGAGCGGGGATTTGTTACGCAGCTTGAAAAATTTAAAAAATTCCGAGAGCAGACCATTTTTACATCGCCAATTCGTTTTAAAAACTAAGCGACGCCACAGTGACGCGATCTTTTGTTATTTTCAAATTGGAAAGGCTTCGAATGGTAATAGTAAACTACCGGGAGAGTCTACTGACAATTTATTTTACGTAACCATATATAATAATACATATATAAGCAAATTTCGTTAGTACATTATGTCGACTCATCAATATTACGTTAGTCCACAGCTGGAGAAAGGCCTTCCCTTAAATACACCTTTCACGCTGGTCTCTCTCTCTCTCTTTCTAACATCCTATAATGACTGCCAAAGATGGTCGTGACAACAGGAAATGACTTTTCCATGCCCATCCGACGCATGGATCTTCTCATCCCTTTAAGGCAATTAGATGATCGGTCCTAATTGTCACAAAAAGTTAAACATAAAGTTGTTTCCCAGTGGGATTCAAACCCACGGCCTCCGGGTTATAAAGCCGGTGCCAATATCGCTAGACCACGGAGGCTATTATGTGGACTAATGTTGTTGTTAGTTATAATGTACGAATATGTAGAGATCAATAAAGAAGACTGATGCTCAATGTTCAATTCAACCAATTACAATTGATAAATAGAAAGCAAATAAATAAAAATAAAGTTTCTTTTTCCTAGGTACGTATGTAGGTATCTTTTTAAAATATTACTACTGCCTTCGTAGCCTAGTGGTTATATTCTGGGAAGAGTCATGAGTATAAGATGAAGATCCCGCGCGTCTTATTACTTTTTTAATAGATAGATTAGATATATTTTTAAGCAAATAACAAAAATAGAAGACCTAATCTCCAAAGAAATTCAACATAAAAGTGAATCTAAATAATATAACTCTTACAAATTAACGATTTTATTGGTAAGTCCACAATAAAATTAGTTTTTATTGTACTTACAGTACAGTATGGTACATATATAATTAAAGATTATGACAATACAAAACAACTAGTCCCACTTCTAAGAATAGTGCTCAGACCACCTCAAGTGGACAGATTTTTTTTTAAATTTTATAAGTTTAAATTTTCATTAAATCGTCAATATTACAAAACAATCTTAATACCGATGGTTCTGTAATAAACGAGATTGAATTTATCATGACGACCAAATGCCAAATATTCAATGATGTCTCTGTGGTTGCAAGGTTTAAAACCCACAATGAATCTTTACGTTAGGCTGGTAAGATCTCGTCTGATAAAGTCCACGCTTCGTCCGTCTCGTGCCCATATTCAAAATGCCGATGGCTTTCAACTCGAACGTAGCAATCGCTACCATACTCTAGACAAGTACAACACTTTGGACGATATTAACACTGAGCTCGAGGAAACTGTTCATGGTGTGGGTTCTAGGTTTTATAAAACACACCGCAAAATTGGAACCCAAAAACTCTCAGATGCCACTCTTCACCTTCTGGATACAAGACGGAATATGCGGGTACAGTCTTCTTCTGATAAGTCAGATTACAGGCAGCTTAATCTCTAAGTGTATGCGGCGGGACTTGCGTAACTTTAATACATCTCGTATTAAAGTAGCAATAGACAAATAGGCACCAAGGTTCTAAAGTCTTCGCCAGAGATCTGTCTATCGGGCAAAGTCACATGACTAAGTTGAAGACCGATATTGGGGCCGTCATGTCCAGTAGGCCGGAGGTTTTGAGTGAGATTGAGGGGTTCGCTAGCGAGTGACGACCCAAGAGCAAAGCTCACCCAGCACATCTCCGAAGATATCCCGGACGTCAGTCTGAGCGAGATACGAATGGCTCTCGACTAACTTAAGAACGGCAAAGCGCCTAGTGAGGACGGAATTACAGCAAAGCTTCTGAAAGCGGGTGGAGAACCGGTACTTGTAGTCCTTCAGCTCTTGAGGCTCTTAATTTCTACCTACAGGCTGGTATTACGCCAGAAGCGTGGAGCAGAAGTTTGGTGGTGCTGTTCTTCAAGAAAGGTGATAAAAGCTCTTGAAGAACTACTAACCGATTTCCCTCTTGAGCCGCGTTTATGTCCTTTACTCGAGAGTAATCTTGAATTGTCTCGCTTCCAGATTAGACGACTTCCAGACACCCGAACAAGCTGGATTTCGAAAAGCCTTTAGACCACATAATTACGCTGCGGCAGTTTATATAGAAGACCGAGGAGTATAATTTGCCTTTATGCTTTGCGTTTGTGGACTATGAAAAACCCTTTGATTCTGTGGAAATTTAGGCATGCAACAGCATGCTCTTCAGCGCTGCCAAGTTGACAGTCGGTATATCGAGGTGCTGACGTGTTTGTACAGTAAAGCAACGATGTCTTTCCGACTACAATCAAGCAGTAGGAAGCCTATCCAATTCTAGAAGGGTGTAAGACAGGGTGATGTTATATCCCCGAAACTCTTTACCGCTGCATTGGAAGACGCATCCAAAGTTTAGAATTGGAAAGGACGAGGTATAAACATCGATGGTGAGTGCATCACCCACCTTAGATTTGCCGACGACATAGTCATGATGGCGGGGCGGAGTCACTGGAGGACTGGAGGACCTCAACGCTATGCTCAATGACCTCAACAGTGTTTCCCAACACGTGGGCCTTAGGATGACATGGAAAAGACGAAAGTCATGTCTAACGCTCATGTCATGCCTACGCTGGTGGGGCGCTGTGATCGAAGTTGTTGACCAATATATTTTAAATCGTTTTTTTTTTGCCGTTGGAAAAATCCAGCTTACGGATTCCCCGCCGCCAGGGTGAGGGGGCAGCAGGGATATGTGGGGCTCCCCGGTCCAAGATGGAGTGGCCGGTATACCCACTAAAAAACCAACGGTTGTTCCTTTCTTATGTCGCTGTAGCCGGGGCCGCCGGCGCTGATCAAAGTCTTCGGTGACCCCGGCGCGACGTGGCCCTCGCCTTTTCCTCTTCCCTGGCCTTCTTCTGTGGATAGCCAGGGCGCTGTAGGCCTCCCTGTCTCTTTCCGCGGCTTCCTTCCGAGCCATCACGTCCTCGCAGAAAGCAAGGATGGCACCCCACGACCTTTCACTCTCTAACATTCTGCGCACTACGGCAGGAAGTGAAAGGTCGTGCCCCACGACACTACGCAGCTCTCGGCGTTGCTCGACCCAGGCTGGGCACTCTTTCAGCACGTGTTGGGCCGTCTCTTCGGCACATACGCCACAGTGGTGGCACTCCTCTGTAGGCTCCCTACTGGCCACACGGCACAGGTACCTCCCGAAACAGCTATGTCCCGAGAGAACCTGCGTCGCGTGAAATGTTAGGGAGCCTTGTCCTTATTCCAGCCACCATTTAACGGGGCGTATGGCTTCAACTGTTTGGGGGTGCCCAATATATTTACCTGGGACAAGTAGTCCGGTTAGGTAAGTCCAACTTCGACACAAAGGTCAATCGACGAATCCAACTCCGATGGGCAGCTTTCGGGAAGCTTAGACGTATCCTCTTGTCCGATATCCCTCAATGTCTAAAAACTCAGGTCTTCAACCAGTGCCTGTTGCCAGTGATGACCTATGGAACTCAGACGTGGTCCTTTACTGCTGACCTTATAAGGAAGCTCCAAGTCACTCAGCGAGCTATGGAGCGGGCTATGCTCGGAATTTCTCTGCATGATAGAGTGCGTAATACAGACATCGACAGCAGAACGCTGGTGACCGACATAGCTCGCAAGGTAAGCAAGCTAAAGTGGCAATGAGTCTCCCGTTAAGCTCGTAGAGTCGATAACCGATGGAAAAGAGATTGTCGAGTGGCAGCCTCTACTGGCCATCGCAGTGTGGACGGCCTACGAGATGGAGTGACGACCTGTGCAAGTGTGCGGGAAGTCGGTGGATGGAGGTGGCGCTGGATCGTACTTCTTGGTGGCTCATGAGGGAGGCCTATGTCCAGCAGTGGACTTTCGTAGGCTGATATTACGATGATCTAAATACGTAGGGAGAATCCATTAGTTCATTTAATAACTATACCTAATGCTATATAGTTAATAACAATCACTTGAATTATTATTCAGTCATCTATCAAATAAGTTAACCTAACTGTATGATAACTTATAAAAACGTCGAGTAGAGTACATATACCTTATGACATATTTTTTTTTCTCTTCGAAGGCTAGTCGGGCCGATGGAAAGTGATCACAGAAGCTCATGGATATCGGGGGGTATGTATGAATACCAGGGGTATCACCATTGCGCTACCTATTTCATAACCAGTTATATTTCACAGTCCAATATATTCATGCGACTAATTCGTAACGAGGGTTAACCAGAGTAGTATATCAATTTGCTTAATGTTAGAGAGGTAATTGGATTATGATTATTACAACCGAGCTATGAGCTACAGCTTTGTTCCGATGAGGCATAACTGCATAGTTACAAGGTAAATAACATTAAGTCACGTCGGAACAGGAATTATCTAGCACTAAAAGAGTCTTTAATATAAAAGAGTAATTTTTCTGAACGTACTTTATATTCTTTAACCACACTCAAATAATAACGAGCTTATGTATAGTAGACAGTCTGTGAGATCTATTAACCAAATTATCAGGCTTATTATTAATATTGAAAATTAAAATAAAGGAAAGTTATGCAAAAGACGATTATATCATATTCGTAATGCTATCTGTAAATACAAATAATAGAAAATTACGAACAAGTAAAATTTGCCACTGCAGTAGAAATTTCTTATATCTATCAAGGTATTAATAAGGGTTCTGTAGCTTTTAGTGAATGGGCAACAGTTAGAATTCACAAAAGCAGGCAAAGATTATATGAGCTTTACAGTGAAAAAACATATAATCATAATAAGACCTTTGTTGCACATCTCAGTGCTTATACAAAATATTTAAAAAAGTTTGTACTGTCGCGAAATCCCTATATAAAAAAAATTAAAAATTCATCAGACAAAATAAAAATGACTTGACTGACTGACTTGGAGTATTATCAACAGTGAAACTGGAAGGGGCACTAAGAGCAACTCTTATATAACTCTAAATATTGATGACCGTTATATAGAAGCTGACAAAGATGTTGCTACTTATTTCGAAAAATTCTTCTCGGACATTCCAGTTTCTACTACCAAGTCACTTTTATCTTCTCCAACAGTCGCTGAGTCACTATTAAAAGATAATACTATTGAATGTACAGAGAATTTTAATTTTACGGACGTAAGTCCCGGAGATGTTGTAAGTGCATTTAAAACTTTAGATTTAAAAAAATCTACAGACCTATGGGGATTTCTGTTAAGGTGATAAGTTCATTTATCGATGTAATATCACCTCACCTAGCTCACTATATTCAATGTAAGTTTCAGAAGGGGCGAGTTTCTTGACCTAATGAATCATAGCAAAATTATTCCGATATTTAAATCAGGATGTAATGCGAACCCTAATAACTTTAGACCAATATCTATACTGCCTAATCTAAGTAAATTATTTGAAAAACTCTTGCTAAACCAATTGGTTAAACATTTCAATCGTAATTGACTTTTAAATAACAAGCAGTATGGATTCACTAGGGGTCGCTCAACAACTGACGCAGGCATCAGGCTAGTCAAAAGCATTTTGAGGCTTGGAAGCATCACAGGATACTTTAGGCATTTTGTGATCTCAAAAGGCTTTTGATTGTGTACACCATGAGACCCTGGTCAGGAAATTACGTCACTATGGTATAAGAATACCACCTCAACCTTCCGTCTTCGCACTTGAGCCATCGAATTCAGAGGGTTGACGTGAATGGTAAAATATCTCCCAAGGCCCCAGTTAATATGGGGTCCCACAAGGATCCATTCTTGGGCCTTTCTCTTCCTCATTTATATAAACGACTTACCATGTGTGATAAATAATAGCGAAGAAATAGTATTATTTGCAGATGATACCTCCTGATTTTAAAATTAAACGACATACGTCAATAAATGACGATGTAAATAATACTCTCTAGATTAGCGAATCAGTTTAGTGTTAATAACTTCCTATCAAATCAAAGAAAAAAAATGTATTAGATTCATGACTCCTAATTTGAAGCTATGGTAAATATGAAGTGGTTATAAATGGGAGGCGTTAGACGTAGTTGAGTCAACTGTATTTCTAGGAATAACTGTAGATACAAAACTACCATGGGCCCCATATTAATAGGCTAGCAGTAAACTAAGCTCTGCAGCTTACGCAGTGAAAAGAATTAGATTATTAACCGATGTTGAGACAGCTTGTTTAGTATATTTTAGCTATTTTCATAGTATTATGTCTTATGGCATTCTACTGTGTGTTTACCCAGTAACTAACGCTGGCTACGGTGCCCTTCAAACCGGAACACAGTAGTGTCTTCACACTACTGCCTTGCGGTAGAAATAGGCACCGTGGTGGTACCCACCAGACGCCCCTTGTAAAAGGGGACCTTGCGGGTGTGGAGGGTAACGAAAGGTGGACTTTCTCGCGAAGGAGGCTGCCCTGCGCATAAAGAGACGGCCGGACTACGAAGAGTGTCCGGTTTCATTCGTCAAAGGATTCTCCGACAGGAGTCCATTGACGAGTGGAACCGGCGCTATATATCAGAGCCAACAGCCTCGACCACCCAGCTCTTCTTCCCAATGCGGTCGACGCGTACCGTGCGGTAAGGCGACTGGGGCTCAGTCCAACGCTGGTGCAGGCATTGACAGGGCACGGGGTTTTGCGGAGTATCTCCACTCGCTTCAAGGGCCGGGACAACCCGGCAAGCGAATGTGATGGGGAGGCTCCGCAGAGCCCTTCACTTACTGATAGATTGCCCAATCTTTGAAAGTGATAGACAGAGCCTGGCCATTGAAACCAGAATAAAATAAACAAAGAGACCTTGGCCACACTAATAAAAGGAGAACACAAGGAAGCCTTTGCAAAGTACAGCAACAAAATAGTTAATATGCAAATAATAAAATAGTAGTATTAGTAATAAGGTGCATATATAATAAGTATATATGTATTCTATATTAAGTAGCAATAAGTAGTATTAAGTAGCAATAGGCTGATGTAAGTAGTAAATAAGTAGAATAAGATAAGTATAGGCATAAGATAAACATGTAAGATTTAAATAGGACATAATGTATAGAAAATAAGGCCTGCACTATGCAGATACCAGCGTCTGTAACCTGAAACTTAAAATAAAGAAATAAAACTAGACTTAAGTATAAAGTATGTAACTAACTATAAAGTGTAATAAATGTAAATAAAACTAAGCGTTCATGCATAAAATATAAATAAAAAGAAAAATAAATAAAGATAAAACCAAACAATACACATAAAAGAACATAAATGTACAAAAGAACAAGTACAAAAAGAGCGGAAAAGGACCCTGATCCCATATGTCAAGGAAAACACTAAAACAAAAGGGACCTTCCACCGCCACATAAAATGAAGATTTTTTTCAAGCATTACCAATTATGTAAACTTACACTATTGTACCTAAAAAGAGCTTTGAATATACCTCATTGCGCTTTTTAATAACATTAAATTGGTTATTTTAGTTTCTTTTTAAAACATAGATATATGCAGCGCACTATTTTGTAAAACACAGTTTAAGTCTATCCCTTAAGGTTGCGCACGCGTTTGCAAATTAATTGCACGAGATTGTGATATTTGGTGCTGTATTTTTTTTTTTTTAAAAATTTATTAACGTACTTTATATAAAATTATTTAAAAAAATTAAGTCCAAATGACAGCTAATACCTATCATTTAGAAAAAAAGGCCGAAATCGAAGCATCAGGAGCGCAACAACGAGGTAACATATATAAAATAATTATGCTTCGAATTGAGCACCTTCTTCTTTTAGGAAGTCGGTCGAAAAAGAGTAAGTGTTTCATGCAAATGACAAATGTTAAAAATTTTCTCAAATTTTCCTCCAATGGAAACGTCCCCAACTGCTCACAGTTGTGACAGGATTCCAGATGGTTTTTTGATCTATTTTATTTCGATAGCCAAAAAATTTACAGTCTTCTATCCTCTTTCTTCTCTTTCCTTTGTTCCTTCTATCTTCCTCATGAAATTTTACGGGTAGTACTACGATAATTTTTCAATGAATTAAAATAATTTCAAACGCTCAGAAAAGTAAAATATCCATCGCGCGAGCTTCGTCTTCGAAATACGTAACATTCTTTTTAACAGAGTTTACCGGTAAAAGTACACGCCATAAAGTTGTCATTCATTTTTAATAGCCTTAGCAAGTTTTTTTATAAAGAAGATCATATAATTTAATTTTTAGTACAATTTATATTACAGTATAATTTGCAATTACTACAGTCTGCTACTTACACCATATTTTTTTCTATAAGAAACACTATATATAGTTTAGGTCATACATATAGTTTTACTTGTACTAACACTTTTCTTTTTAACCTTTATTAAATTTAATATTATTGGTACAGTCGTTAATTTTTTAAAAATCCATATATTTGAATTTAAGTGACGATGATATGTGATCTAAGCACTAAAATGAGTAATTGTTAAGGAATAAATTGTTATTATTAAAGGGTAAGTACGTTTCTATACTGCTTACATGTACTATATTAAGTCCTTTGATATCAACGGGGAAGCACAGAGGGATTATGCATGTCAGATACGTTATACTAAGTACATATATAGTTCCCATTTGCATTATCAACACTGTTAACATAAGTTGATGGGTAAAAATTTACTTTAAAATAATCAAATACATTTACTTCGGGGTTTATTTACGTCACTGTTTTTAAGTTTTGCCACCACTTTTATAAATATCATAAACCTCCCTAACTCGAAGGGCTATTTTCGTTTCGCTTCGTTCTTATTTTTTTCGTAAGCCACGTATATTGTTAGCGATTTGTACTTTCTGAGCCAATTTGTTGCCACGTTGTTAAAGATTCTTTATTATTTTACGTGCCAAAAATGTCGCGGTTCACACGTAATAATTTGATAAACCAAAAAACCATATTTCTCGTGTATATAAACGTCACAAAACGGAGTTTCTACAAGCATTTCTAAACTAATTGCTAGAACTCTTTAAAAAAGGCTTCCAGACATGACCATTCTTTGCTTGCAAGATTTTATTAAAAGCTTTATGAGTAAACATGACAGCACAAGAATCTCAAATTATTTTTATTTTTGCTAGTTCTTCTGAAAATGAATCATATGGCAATGAGTTTTAACTTCACATAACTATTTATTGAAAAAGTTTTTCTTTGCCTTAAACTTTGTGACATCGATATCTTTTATAAGTTTATTCCTGCAGTAGAACAAATTTATCCACTGGCTAACAAATTCATAAAATTTAAGTATCTTCGACAGACATGTCCATAAATTTGACGAAAGAGAGCAGAAGTTATTCCGTATGAAAGTTATGTTACATGTTTTAAATTGAAACGTAACAAATTTTGATAATAATGTTAAAAAAGACATTGAAGAATACCAAAAAAATGCAAATTAGTGGCATTTTAAAATAAAACTGTGATAAAAAAGATTAAATCATTTTTGCCAATGTTTTGAAAACTGAAGTGAATTTATATTATTTATTTGGGTGTGATTCTGTATAGCTCGTACCTCTGATCAATCTGATATTTGGTTAAAAATATATGTCGGTATTTTGAGTACGACACATTTTATATTTTGGATCAATCGAAGGCATAGGTTAAACAGAGGTTTATCCTTATTTGTAGTTTTCTTGTAGTCTTTTTTGCTATTGTTAATGTATTTAGTTAAGCTAACCAGCTTACGTTGTGTGATATTATTCAGAGACCTAATAAGATAGGTAATGTTGTATTTATGTAACGATGCAAAGCAATTTTTGCCTTACTTTTACGTTTAAAATATAAAAATTCGGTCATTGATTAATTACAACTTTATTAAAACTAATTAATAAACTTCTAAGTACGTTTTCGCTGATAAACGATATTAATTTGACGATAATAAAAATAAACGCCAATAATAGCAAATTTACGGCCAGCATTACAAAAACTGAAAGTTCTCATGATGCTGTTGGTTAATTTGCTGAAATTATAATCAAAATTAAATAAACTATTTACGATAAACGCAATAAATCCTTAAAAAGTGGCTTTTATGTTTATAGGCCTTATGTATAAAGGTTACAAAAGAGGACGAACTCTGTAAAAGTTATTATAAAGTACTATTATCGCAAAAATACTTGGCGTAAACCAAATTATAACGCAGAAATAATCGTAATTCACCTTGGACGATTCTTGTAAATCTTCCTTAAAAAAGATCCTTTTGAAATTAATAAGTCGTAAATTAGGTTGGAAGATTTTTGCTTGTTTAGCATATTACAGCAAAAAAATCAAATTGAATTAACGGGGCGTCCACTGCCACTCACTTAGCTCAGGAGCAAGTGTGATTTAAATTAAATTCCGTTCAGGAGGAGGTTCATTAAATTGATAGATACGTTTAGAATCATTATTGGTTTATTTCAACGTTTTTTGTTTTAACCAAATCTTAATTATGTTTTCTCATAATCCTTAAACATGACCTATTTAATATAATATAAAACCATTTAAAAAGTTTTACGTATATTGACCAATATTTATTTTGTATGATTAAATAACAGATGATGTAAATGTAATGTAACCTATTTATAAAAATACTAGCTGTAAGCAAATTATGACGATCATCAAAATATATTATTTGGTGCGCTTGTTCTATGTTAATCAGCGATTTGTTTAGACAATTGTACAATGCGAAACTAAAAAAAGTTTGACTGCAAAGAACTAAAACTCCAAGGCTGAATAGAGAGGCACATACAATATTTAATAAATAAAGAGTAAAAAAATACTGTTTAGTTATTTTATTCATAAACTAGACTGCATATTTTTTCATTTTATGAGGTAAATATCAGTTTCTTTTGATGTCATTATAATGAGATTACACTGTACAAGAATTTGATATCCTCTAGAAGAAATAATGTACGTAATCTCACTTTTATTTTAGTGATGTCGGTCCCATTTTGACGATTGCAGCCCGCTATGGATTCAATTTCAACGCTGTGTAGATAATAATTTCTCCTACTAAACAAACTTGGTACTTGGGGCTTGCTAAAAAGCGTAGTATGCTGGATATAAAAGCAATGTAGAATGAAAAATACATATATACATAGTAAATCGAAATGTAACACGCTAAAATCGAATTATATTGCTAACACTCTTAGCGAAACAATATTATTTTTTATCGCTGTTAAAAAGGCCCATTGTTATGCATTTATCTTGCTGATACCCTCGAGCTCTCCAAACATTTGACTAAAGATTTTAAGAGTGCACGAATATGTTATAGTTGAAATCGGATTAGAATATGTTATTGTTTTTATTACTTATTAACTTTAAATTGTTACCAAGCCGATATATGATTTTGTGAATCTTTTTTATTTTTGATAGAGAAAAAAACAGATATTATCATAGAATTTTTTAAATTTACAAGTGAAAATTGCTTTACGAAGGCCTTTTTTCCATGTAGTAGTTCATTTGCTGAAGCATAACATGCATATTCTTATGAATATAAACGAATTAATTGAACGCTAAAGTATGTAAAAAAATTGTTAAATCAATAATACACTCTAACCGCCTCCTTGGCCTAGTGTTATTGGTCGTTGCTTAAAACAGGAAGTCATGGGCTTGAATCCTGTGGGAACAAAACGTCGTTTTCTGGTGAGTAAAGGAATTTTTAGCCAATCACCCAATGTGAATAAACGTGTTGCTTTCCGCACAAAAATGTGGGGAAAAGGCAAATAAAAAGGCAGAAGTTACTTTACAATATGTCTTGACTTATCTGTAACATAATAAAAAAGCCTATTGCTCATGGTTAGTGAAATACCATGACACTTAATTTATTGTATTACAATTTTCGAAAAAAAACGTGCTTAAAATGTAATATATTTTAGCGTTCACTTTTTCTCTTGGCGTTGTTGAAAAAACGTCACAAGAGGATTGCCAGCAATTTTAAAAGAGTCGGCTAAAATAGACAGTTGCCACCGCATTTATCGGCTGGTATATATCTCGCAAGGAAAAGTTGCGCTCAAAACAGTGCCAATGGACTTAAGCTTTGTGTCTTTTACTTTTACAGGTGCTTTACAAAAATGTGAAAGAAATATGTTCTTTAAATGTATGTTTCATACATGGAATTATTGGTTAAAGACTGTTTATTACAGTGTGTGGTGTGTTATTATTTATCATTCAATTGTTCAACGTATTAATTGTTCGCACTAAACAACTATGCTACTTCCGAGAGTATTGTTTATATCGCCGTATGACGCAGGTTGCGTCGTTTCTTCTTAATATTGAAGAGGTGACATCAGCATACAATACAATCTTGTTTTGTTATTTACTTGGTGAATAAGTCATTTAGTTAGATCAGAAAGAGAAAAGGCCCAGAATAGATCCCTGTGACTGTAATTTACATACTTACGTTTCCGTTAGCTCTCTGAATTCGGTGGATGAAATCAGAAAGTCGAGTGCGGCCGTTTTGATACCATAGTGGTGTAATTTTCTGACCAATGTTTCATGCTATACGCACTCAAAAGCTTTGATTAGGTAATATAGGACACTTAGGGCGTCGTGTAATGCTTCCCATACTTTTAAATATTGTTTTAACAAGCTGAGCACCTGCATCGGATGTAGAGCGACCCAATGTAAAACCGTATTCCTTGTTATTGAGTAAACCGTGAGTGTTATAATGTGCTATAATTCCTTAAAGAATAACTTTTCAAAAATTTTACTTAACAGGCAGTACAAAAATAGGTCTAAAATTATCTGGGTCCGTAATACTGCGTGATTGAAATATCGGAATAACTTTACTGTGTTTCATCAGGTCAGGAAATTTATCTGTTCTATACAAGTCACAACAGAAGATCATTCCGTCTGGAAAAGCCTTTTATACGTCAATTTAGTGTATTTCATTTTCCTCAAGTGTCGTTTCTTTTACGTGCAAGCGAGAATAATACTTTTGTAACTTAAGTAAATAAAGACTGTCATCATCATCATCATCATATCAGCCTTGAAAAGTTCACTGCTGGACATAGGCCTCCCCCATGCGCCGCCAAGAAGTACGATCCTGCGCCACCTGCATCCACCGACTTCCCGCACACTTGCGCAGGTCGTCACCCATCTCGTGGGGTCGTCCCACTCTGCGATGGCCAGTACGAGGCTGCCACCGAGAACCTTTTTCCCCATCGGTTATCGGCTCTACGAGCTAAATGGCGGCCCATTGCCACTTTAGCTTGCTAACTCGCGAGCTATGACGGTTACCGTCGTTCTGCTGCGGATGTCTGCATTACGCACTATGCCACGCACAGAAATTCCGAGCATAGCCGCTCCATAGCTCGCTGAGCGACTTGGAGCTTCCTCATAAAGCCAACAGTGAAGGACCACGTCTCCAGTTCCGTAGGTCATCACTGGCAACACGCACTGGTTGAAGACCTTAGTTTTTAGGCATTGAGGATATCGGACAAGGGATACGTCTAAGCTTCCCGAAAGCTGCCCATCCGAGTCGGATTCGTCGATTGACCTCTGCGTCGAAGTTGGACTTACCTAACCGGACTACTTGTCCCAGGTAAATATATTGGTCAACAACTTCGAGCACAGCGTCCCCAATAACCACCGGCGTAGGCATGACATGAGCGTTAGACATGACTTTCGTCTTCTCCATGTTCATCCTAAGGCCCACGTGTTGGGAAACACTGTTGAGGTCATTGAGCATAGCGTTGAGGTCTTCCAGCGACTCCGCCATTATGACTATATCGTCGGCAAATCTAAGGTGGGTGATGTACTCGCCATCGATGTTTATACCTCGTCCTTTCCAATCCAAAAGTTTGAATGCGTCTTCCAATGCAGCGGTAAAGAGTTTCGGGGATATAACATCACCCTGTCTTACACCCTTCTGCAATTGAATAGGCTTCGTACACTGGATTGTAGTCGGACGGACATCGTTGCTTTACTGTACAAACACCTCAGCACTTCGATATACCGACGTCAATTTGGCAACGCTGAAGGGCCGCAGCACAGCCCAAATTTCGACAGAATCAGCGCTTTCTATAGTCCACAAACGCTACATAAAGGCAAATTATACCCTCAGTCTTCTGTATAATCTGCCGCAGCGTAAAATGTGGTCTTGGTACTAAAGCCTTTTCGGAATCCAGCTTGTTCGGGTGGCTGGAAGTCGTCTAGTCTGGAAGGAGGCGATTCAAGATGACTTCGAGAACAGAACGTAAACACGGCTCAGAAGGAATGGTCTATAGTTTTCAAGAGGCTCTTATCGCCTTTCTTGAAAACAATACCACTAAGCTTTGCTCCACGCTTCTGGCGTAATACCAGCCTGTAGGACAAAATTAAAGAGCTCTGAGGACCACAAGACGGTTCTCCACCCGCTTTCAAGCTCTGCTGTAATTCCGTCCTCACCAGGCGCTTTGCCGTTCTTAAGTTGGTCGAGAGCCATTCGTATTTCGCCCAGACTGACGTCCGGGATTTCTTCGAGTTGTGCCGGTGAGCTTTTTTCGGTCGTCACCGCTTCAGTAGCAGCTCGACGACGATGTGTACAACTGTCCATAGAACCTCTCAATCTCACTCAAAACCTCCGGCCTACTGGAGATGACGGCCCAATATCGGTCTTCAACTTAGTCAACTGACTTTTGCCCGATAGACAGATCTCTGGCGAGGACTTTAGAACCTTGGTTCTGTTCTATTGCTTCTTTAATACGAGATGTATTAAGTTACGCAAATCCCGCTGCATATACTTGAGATCTGTCTATTAAGCTGTCTATAATCTGACTTATCAGAAGAAGACTGTAGCCGCATCTTCCGTCTTGTATCCAGAAGGTTAAGAGTGGCATCAGAGAGTTTTGGGTTCCAGTTTTGCGGTGTTTTATAAAACCTGAACCCACACATGAACAGTTTCCAGAGCTTAGTGTTAATACCGTCCACAGTGGTGCACTTGTCTACAGGGTTTGGAAGCGATTGCTAAGTTCGAGCTGAAAGCCATGGGCATTTTGAATATGGGCACGAGACGGACGAAGCGTGGACTTTATCAGACGAGATCTTTCAGCTAATGTTAAGATTCAATGTGCCTTCTTACCAGTCTGTGATCGCGCCGGTTTTAAACCTGCAATCACAGAAACATCATTGAATATTTGGCGTTTGGTCGTCATGATAAAGTCAATCTGTTTTTTACGGAACAATCGCGGCTTATCCAGATCCTCTTTCTGTACGGCTGATTTTTGAAAAAGGAGTTCATCATATATAGTCCTTCCCTCTCCATAAAGTCAGCCAGCTGTTGCCCTCTTGGGTTCCGTTGTCCTACTCCAAAATTGCCTACCTCAGCTCATCGTCTTTCCTTTTCCCTAGTTTTGCATTAAAGTCTCCCATCAACACCATGTATTGAGTTTTGGAGGAATTTATGCGTGAAATATCCTCTACATTGCCTCGACCTCCTCATCAGAGTGTGTCGATGTCAATGCATATACCTGTATGACCTTCAAAGAATACCGTTTGGATATTCTGGTATAAGGTATGCGACCCTTGACGACACACTTTCGATTTTAACAATGTTGTTAATGAGAGACTTGCGGACGATAAACCGGACACCTCCTTGGGATAGTTGGTCACCCTCCCGGTGGAAAAACAGGTTGCGATTCAGATTATCAGTGTCCTCCTCTCTTCGGACTTCAGATAATCCCTATGATATCCCAACGCAGCCTGTTTACCTCTTCTTCCAGCTCTGTCATCCTCTCGTCGGTCCTCAATGTCCGTGCGTTGAAAGCTGCCAGGTCCAGTCGTCGTTGGTGGTAGCCGAATCCCACCCGGGGATTTCTAGCACCCCTGCCCCACCGTTACCTTAGACCGCTACCTAGCCAGGAATAGTGGGGCTGCGGGGACTGGGGCCGCACGTCGTTGTCATTCTTCATAAGGGTTTTTGCCATAGTTGCACGCTTGGCCTGCGGGTTCAACTGCAGTGCCTTCAGATCCTTTACACCCGAACGCTGCTGCCCGTTGAGGGTTTCGATATTTAGGATCTGAAGGTGGAGATGGTTATACCGCCATCTGTCGGCCGGCATAGTATGGTATTGTAAATGACTTTTCCCTTAGTCGCCTCTATCGACACCTCGGGAGGAAATGGGGAAGTGAATTCTATGCCCAGCCACACGGCTAAAAAATAAATAATAAGACTGTAAATACTAGAAATTTCCTTGTATTATGTTTATATTAAAGCACAGTTAATAAGACTTTTGTGTAATTGTTAATTGTACCGTATTCTTCTTTCATCAGGTTTTGCCTTATAAAAATGCTACGATGGTACTGTTCATTAAGTAAAAAAAAAAGGTTACATTTTAACTATATTCTATTATGTAGTTTTTATCAATGCAACTATACAATAAAATAAAATTGGAGTGTCTGTTTGGTACATAAAAATAACCGTTTTCAAATGTTATATATTTTGTGATGTATGATAACATACCCTGGTAACCTGTTCGCTCCATTCTGTTTCAAACTATTAAAATGTGATTCTGATTTTATCCAGGTCAGAAGCTTCCATTTCCGAACCGATGGTAGTTTATTTGATAATCAATAAGAAAGTGCTTCCATATTGAATAAAGATACTGATACATACAACAAAACATTTTTTCCGTTAATTTATGTCTGCCTGTCAATTTGTTCTGGATAATTTTGATGGGACTTTTGATTGATTAATTTTCACGGCACTTACTGAAAGACAGCTGATGTAACTGAATGTAACTTAGCTCTTTTTTTTTAATTTAATTTCTATTATATATAACAACGGTGACAAACAGCTAATGTTGAATAAATTCGATTTCGATTCGATTTCGATTTTGATTTCCTAAAAAAATAGTTTTAAAAAATAAAAACTAAATAATTTTCTTGCCGAAAATACTAATTGCATGTACACAAACATCCAAGCTTTTGATATTTGTAGCGCTGTAACAGAAACGTGAACCGCCACGGTTCGTTAGCTACAAAGCAAATATAGATGCAGAGCAAATACGCCCTCGATTTCTCTTTCCGCTTTGTTTACATCGAAAGGAATTGATATTCGTTTGATCTGAATACGTTGTAAAATGACACAGAAATATTGTTAAGTCAACGAAAATTTAAAATCAGTATGGAACATTTTTAAACCAATGGATTTTAATATTAATCAACTTAGCTTCTTGTTATTTATAGTTAATTAGTTAAATAAATTGTTATTATAAAGCTGTGAAGTATTTTTTTAACATTGCCTATTTTTTCCGCAAAGCAGTAGTGTAAAGGCACTACTATATTCTGATTTGGAGGGCACCGTATCCATTGCATTTACTAGGTAAACGAGTAACATCCTATGTCTCAGGATAGGTTGTGATTGATATATGCGTGCTGGCCGATGTCAATGGGCATCGGTGACAACTTTCCATTGGGTTTCTTGTCTTCCTTTGTATGCAACTTAAAAAACTTACAAATTTTAATTCGTGATTTTATATACTAATATATATTGTAATATTACTGTACGTGACAATTTTGTTTTTAATCTTATTAGTAACATTTTCATCCAAACTGCTCTCAGTTCTGTTAAAATGGTTTATGTAAAAACAAATTCTGTTTAACGATACTGACCTAAAAAGAAAATCGAAAGAAACTCACCGGGACTTCTTTTTTTGTCATCTTTGACAATATAATTGAAATCATAAACAGACAATTACAAGCATAAAACTATGTATTATTGTAAAAAGACTGGAGCGGTTAATCCATTATCAGAATGTATTTTTATTAAAAACCCCTTTACATACCTTTAACACACAAACGTTCCTTAACAACTTTTTGAGATTATTAATGGAACTAACGGTCAATATTTAAATTTGAGCAACTCTCTGAATGATTCTTTAGAGCCTAGGTTATAGACTACACGAATAGCTCTTTTTTGAAGGAAAATAGAGAAGGAGGAAGGAAGATTGTATTAAAATCGGCCAAGTTCCCCACAGTAGAATGCCATAACACATTACTGTACTGATACACCTTTTCGTGAATTAATGCAACAGTCAAGTACATAGCTAATCTTATGTTTTGTGAAGCCATTTTCACGAAAAATATTATAAAGTAAAGCAAACATTCTAACAGCCTAATAAGGTCGATAACCGACGTGATTATTAAAATACATTTGCACAGAAATTAATTGGGTGTTATTATTAAAACTTTAAAATATTAATTTAATTTCTTAAAAGAACACCTATAAATTATTCGAATTTTATACCCCATTGATTTATCCTTTACGCTGAATAAGTGTATCGGAAAACGAGAAAACCTTTGATAAGTCTTGGAAAATTGCATCTAAATATAAAGCCCTTTCAATTTCACAAAGGCCTCATCGCTCAGTCTGAAGTGGGTTCGAAATTTTTCACCTAAAATTTTACTGCAGAGTAAATCGGTGCTAGTGTACTGTTCTATAACTTTTATAATTAAATGGAACTGAAGATAAAAAAATATCAGTTATTGATATAGAAAAAAAGTACATACTGTTTGGATTTGTAGTCCGTCACATTTTTTGTTAAAACGTTTTATGTAAATATAAAATGTCAAAATTAGGATTAAACCAAGTAAAAATTATCGTTAGGAATTCATATGTATTCACACATAAAAACCTAAATGGTCGATATCCACATGTTAAAATGTTATATGAATTGTTTACCGTTGGAAATAATACACGTCACGTTTCTGCATGTTCGTTAAAGATAAATAAGAGGACAAGTAAAATTGCGCTTAAGGGCAAAGTTTTTGTTGAATTTGCCATGCCACGCTATTGTGCTCAGATAAAACGTTATATTCTACGATATAGTTATACTATATAATAATTTTGTTTTTAGAATGATATTTCGTATTTATATGATAAGTAGGTATACTGATAAAGTTAACTTTTAACGAATTTAACCCATTGGTTGTATTTATTTTGCTCCCGACGTTTTGAACTCTTTCTAGTGTCGATGGTTTCGGAGCATTGTGATATGACTGCATAAAAATGTATTTTGATTAACCATCATAATTTAACACTTTCTTTATTCCTAATTTTTGATTTTTGTTTTTTGATGTTTTGATTTTTGTGTTAGAAAAATAACTTGTAGTGTCATTACATAGCGGGGCTTATTTTTTTTTATTTGGGCCCTAAAAAGATTTAATGGACCAATCATCCTTTTCATTAAAATTACGATTTTTATATTTAAATTCAATGGTTTATTTCTGGGTATGAATCGAAGTTCTTTAATAATCGCAAAAAGCCAATATTATTTTGCAATAAAATATTATTGTCCTTACGGCTGGTAAATTTTGTGGGTACTTTATGTATTTATATGAGTTTATCACATTCTTTAAAAAATCTGATATGTAGAGTTATAAAAAAACCTAACGATCTGTCAATTTACCTAATGACAAAGTTAGGTAGATTACTTTTACGTTTAACAATTAATATTATTAATACACAACTGAGTAAAAAGTTTTAGTATGTAGTATGTCTCCTTTTTACACCGGGCACCGGAGCTAGCCTAAGTACTGAGTAAACAAGACATAAGACCCTATGTCTCAGAGTGGCGTGCGAATTTGTAACGTTATCCGCTGAGTTTTTTAAAGGTACCACTTACCATGAGGTGAAAGCCGTGCTCGTCGCTTCAATCAATATTAAAAACAAAAAATATTAGCTCCATAAGTTCTGGCACCAGAGCTCGACATATTGCCAAAATCTTTTATAGTTTATAGAAAATAATAATAAAAAAGTGACAAATAATGCTTTAAGAAAGCTGTATGCATTTATAAGTATGTGATGTAGAAAGCATCTATAATTGCAACCGCATTTATATGAAACGTGCGTAGATTAAAATATTTAAATACAAATAGAGTTTTATTTGTATTTAAATATTTTAATCTCGTTTTGTAATTCGTGCTTAATGAGAAGCTTATGAATGTATTTTAAATAACTGCAATTCCAATAATCGCAATGTTTGTAATTTTAACTTGTGAAATATATTTATTTTTAAACCAGTTTCAATTTTTGTCCAAGGAATTAAATATGCATTTATATGCCAGAATCATATATTTATTAAATTGAAATTTAATACATAATTCCTGATTAAATTAAACTTTGTTAAAATATAGAAATCCGTTTTTTTTTAAACAATATTTAAGCAAGCGTTTATTGTTTAAAAAAAAAGCGATATATTATATATCATATCATTTCTTTTCTTTTACTTTTTAATTTACAATAAAAAATAGTATGCGTACTGCCTCCGCAGCCTAGTGGCAGGGGCCTATGCTTTAGAAACCGGAGGCCGTGGGTTCGAATCCTGCGGGGACTAAACTAATTTTCATTGCTGTTTCCTAGTTGGTTAGGGCAATATGGGCTGATCACCCAATTGTCTAAAAAGTACGATGATCCCGGCCTCGGACAGGCATGTAAAAAATCGGTCCACCCACCAACCCGCATTGGACCACCGTGGTGATGATTAGAATATTGTGCAGAAACCCTTTAATGGAGAAGGTGTGCGTTAGGGAAGGCTTATGTTCAGCAGTAGAATAACACAGGCTGTTGACAATAAATAGCGTAACTACGAGGTAACAACCGTCTCCGTGAGAAATTGTGTCGCGTTTTCTGCCGCCGCATTTTAAATTTCTGATTAGTTTTAAGGTACCTACTCATTTCATCTAAATGTCATGTATGCCACGTTTTATGTGCGTAGAATTAAGACTTTTATGTGAACTTAAACTGTATTATATTCAATAAGCCTTCAATGTGCCGGAATCCAATTTTTAAAAATGTTTACATTAAAATGCCCATTGTGCGTAATTCTTAAAACATAGATATGTCATTGCGGAATTTATTATAGATCAATTCAAATTGTACAATTATGTAAGACATACTTTATGTCTATTTACGTGTCGGCAGTGTTTGTAATTTAATCGCACGAGGTTTAGACTTGTGTTACCGCATTAATTTTTACCCCCAAATATCTATTAAACTACTTATCATAAAATTATTTTGAAAAATGCTAACAATAAGAAGCTAATGTCTATCATTTGAAAATGAATGAAGAAAATCGGACACTAGAAGCGGTACAACATGGTAACACATTTTATAAAAAAGAAAACGCGAGGGATACTCAATTCGAAGCGTTTGGTTTTTTGGAAAGTCGTAAATTAAACCGAAATGGAGACAATATTTCGTTTCGACTATCCGCTAGGCGTAGTGGTTAGTGACCATGACTGATACGAGCTGTACTAAATATATCGTGTGATTAACATATTGCTTTCCCTATCATAAGAGAATTAAGTTTATGTATTTATTAGTTAATTACTCCATAGTACAAGCTTTGCTTAGACCAGCTTTTTTGGGACCAAATAATATTGTTATACGTCTACAATTGTCAATATTATATTTCATTACACATTATTGTCTTTACTAATAATCTTGACATACATACATTTCACGATAAAGGAAGTGAAACTCTACAACCAGAAAAAAACTTTTCTGGTTGTAGACACCTAATACATACCTGATAAGCTCTGTGGCCGGCTTCAACCGCAATCTGATTTATGTTCCATTTAATCAGAAGTCTGGGACATAGCATAAATTGTCATGTTTTTTTTATTTATACATAATTTTTAAATAGTTTAAGTTTATTGTCAGTGTAAGATATTGTTATGTTTTTAATTTAGGAAATTTAGGCTTTATAAATATTTAATTTCTTTTTTGTGGAAAAAATAAGCCAACCGCTTGAAATGTTATTGAAGACTTGAAAACTTATTCAGACAAAATTAAAAAGATTTGTATGTTATGATGTCACTGCGATGAAATGAGCATTAATTTAAAAGAACACGCCAACTCGGCGACCAAATTCTCCGTTCCCCCACCGCTATGAATGTGATAAACAACTTCCTACAGTTAGCGTGAAATAATTCCAAACAATTTTAGAGCATCCGGAGAATACATCGTTATCCTTCCCAGTTGTTGTATGATATATTGGAAATATAGTCAATTTGTTTGCTATTTTGATGGTTTTTATTTGTAGAAGTAGGCTCAGTTTTAGGCGCAGTGTTGCACAGAAAGATACTACGGTGATATTTTTAATAAACTCATGTTAATAAATACATTTAGCCGTTTAAATTATTAATAAAATTTATGTTTTTCTTCAGATAAATATTTACACATAATTGACTACTTATTGCACATAATAATAGTAACTTTTATATGATTTGGTAGATGATTTTTCAAAAGGTGACCGAGTGAACTAAATATTATATAGGGTTGCAGAAATGTTATATAAATAAATTATAAGTAATTTTATGCAAGTTTAATTATAATAAACTAAACTTTTAAGAGCAGACATTACCTTGTAAAAGAGAGCTACCTATAATCTTGATAAAGATACAAATAATGTATCGGACAAAATCATTAAACAAATATTGTTTTTTCTAAAAAAAGTAGCCTTAGTATTTACTAGTAATATCAGCTATCTCCCAGTGAAAGTCTCGTCAAAATGGGGACCAGCGTAGGACGGCTTACGAATACGGCTGACTGGGACAGGTTAGCCAGACACGCAAATTAAAAAAATATGACCTATCCTGATCTCAGAGAGTCTTCATTTCACTTTGGCTTTATACGAAAGCAATGCGAGTTTAAAAATGGGTGCGTGATTATGTACGCGTGAGAAGTTATACTCTTTGGCATCATTAAAAATTAATATATTTCACTAATATTCACAAATAGTAAGTAACATCAATCAAAAATAATTAAGAAAATTAAGGATGATAGATTTAGAAGAACTAATCATAAATAATTGATTAAGAATTTATGGATTCACAAGACGTACTTTGATATATCATATAATCTGGTAGTTCAGCGCATCTGTTCGCTTACAAATGTAGAATTCTAAGAGATGTTGGCTTACTGTACAGCGGTACTATAAATCAGAAGCTTTGAATATGTGTCACTAGATGGCGCTTATCTAAAAGTATTACATAGATACATCACAATGTTGATATATTAAATGAATAAAATATTACCATTATATCAAGTTGAATAAACATCATTACAAATATTAATATATTTATATAATAATATATTTAATATATAAAATTAAATTTATATTAAATAAATATAAATTTAAATAATTTAAAATATATATTAATAATAATATATATATATATATATATATATATATATATATATATATATATATATATATACCAAAACGAACCTTAACCCTAACTCATAGAGCACATTATGCAACAACTATCGCAAATAAAAAACGACAACTCCATTATCACTACACAAAATCAACCTTATCACTATGTAATATGGACCTTAGTTACATTTTCACCGTTTTCATTATAAACTGTTAATTTTGTGTCACAAATCGTAAAAATTTCACTCTCATCATTTTTTCATAACGCGCCTAAAGAAGTATAACTTCAAAATATGTTTCTTCTATGGTTCAAGAATAATCCACATAACGCGTGACATTTTGATTATATAAATACCTCAAAAGATATTAGGATTTTGCAGTGGTGGAAATCCAGTTTTCCGTCTAACCATTAGGGGGTTTTGGACCCACCACGCTGGTCCAATGCGGATTGGTGGGTGGTTCGCCAGAGCCTCGTCGTTGATTGGCAGGGTGCACCACGTGCAGGTGAGGTTGGCTTCGGTTTCGAAGATGTTGTTAGGATCCCCTACACCCGGATGCTGATGGAAATCTCGGGGTAGTTTCCGTTTATATTGCACAAAATTATTATACTGTTTGAAGTCGGTCATATTTTTTTGTTAAAATTATACTCTCATCATCATCATTAGCCTGTGTTAGTCCACCTGCTGGACATAGGCCTCCCCTAATGCACGCCACCGCTTTCGATCTTCGGCTATTCTCATCCAACCCACAGCGCCACTTTGCGAATGTCGTCACTCCATCTTGCCGCAGGGCGTCGTACACTATGGTTGCCGAGCCTCGGTTTCCACTCCAGAACTTTTCGACTCCAGCGGTCGTTAGTTCTGTGGCTTATATGACCGGCCCACTGCCACTTCAGCTTACTAATCCGGTGGGCTATGTTGGTGATTTTGGTTCTCTGACGTCACGTCATCACGTCATTTCTGATGTGGTCCTTCAGAGATACTCCGAGCATAGCCTCTCCATAGCTCGCTTGAGCGACTTTAAATTTGTGGACCAGTCGAACCGTAAGTGTCCAAGTCTCGCACCGTAGGTCAAAACGGGTAGGACGCACTGATCGAAGACTTTCGATTTGAGGCACTGTGGAATGGGTGACGAAAAACTGACGAAGCTATGAAAAGCTGCCCAGCCCAGTCGAATCCTTCTGTGGCCTCCCTCAAAGTTGTTTCTACCTAGTTGGAGCGTTTGCCCTAGGTAAACGTGTACCGAAACCACTTCGAGGGAGGTGCTGTCAATCGTGATCGGTCCCGGATCAACGCGCTCGATAAACATGACCTTGGTTTTACCAAGTTCATCCGGAGACCGATGCGTGCAGAAGATTCAGCCAGGCTTTGCACCATTTTCTGCAGGTCCTTTGTGGTCTCAGTCATGATGACGATATCGTCCGCAAATCGCAGATGTGAGATGTACTCGCCGTTCAGATTTATGCCGTGTCCTTCCCAGTTGAGCGTCCTGAACATGTCCTCAAGCGCGGCGGAGAACAATTTTGGAGACATGACGTCTCTTTGTCTCACACCGCGGTTCAGGGGATAGGCTCAGTCTGCCCACTTTGGACTACGACAGATATAGTGGCGGCGTTGTACAGACATCTTAGCATCTCGAAATATCGCCAATCCATTTGGCACCGCTGTAGGACTCGAGGAAAGACCAGGTCTCGATGGAGTCAAAGCCTTCTCATAGTCCACAAATGCCATGCACAGGGGCTGGTTATACTCAGTGTCTTCTGTATAACCGCCTCACTGTATGGATGTGGTCTATGGTGCTGTAACCCTCCGAAACCCGTTATGTTCTCGAGGCTGCGCTTCGTCGAGTTTTCGTGCAAAGACAATTCGAGATGACCTCGAAAACAACTTATAGTCATGACTCAAGAGCGATATTGGCGATAGTTCTTCAAAAGGGTTTTATCACCTTTTTGAAGATAAATACGACCTAACCCTATGCCATGCCTCAGGAGTTATTACACTCTTATAGATTATAAATAAGGCCTAAATTAGCAAGTCAAAAATGACGATGAATATATTAATTTTTAATTTATTAAGGCATCAAAAAATTTTTACAGTATTTTCGTTCAATGAGAATGTTGAATAAATATTGCGACATTCATGATGTTTTCATAATGCTGCCGTTCCCCCTTTCGCTGAATCGAGCGCTCACGGAAGTGTTAAAGTCGGGCCGACATATTTGATTTATTGGTTGATGTTTAGAAACGTATTTTCATTACTTCCCTCTCCTTTTTTCGCAAATCATCACATAAACATACCCTCATACGGTATACATATTTAGTACCAATATAATTTCAGTAATCTAAAAAAAATAAAATGAAATTGTACTGTTTAAACTAAATTTATTATTAAATTACATTCTTCATGTGTTAACTTTAAAATGGTTAAACAGCAT
>JAGSMT010000926.1:0-30605 GCA_029286875.1 Lamproptera curius | reverse complement strand
CTGGAGGGATGGGGACGGGTTGCGGAGGGTGGCCCCCCTTCCTGTCTCGCAACCAAGGGGAAAGGATGGGGGAAGGGGTTCCGGTATTCCGTAGGCCCTCCCTATCCTCCGCGACTCCGGCGGGCACCGCTGATGCGGTGTGGAGGGCTTGGGAGGGGGACATTCGGCGGGGTCGCCGATCTCTCCCCTTCCGCCAAAATGGGCCCAACGGCGGGAACATCCGGGGCCGCTGGGGCTGGGAGTTTGGTCCTTGCGTGGTCAGGAACTCCTGGCTCCCATGGCCCCTGATAACAGACTCGAAGTCTGTTACCTAACTCGAGGCCGAGACGTGGGGCGCTGGTTACGCGCCCGAGACAGAATGGCCTAAGCCGAGATGAGCCTCTCGGCGGCCAGCGCCGGTGGGGTTGCAGATGAGTGCAAAACGTTTCCTGTGACCCACCCTAAAAACTCAGGAAGGAACAACGTGGTGGTTTTAGTCGGTGCGAGTCCGACACTAACCCGTCTTTGCCCGCGAGGACGGGTATGCGTGAGCATTTCCCACGGTAAAAAAAAAAGGTTGGTTGGTTGCTGACCGGTCCCCGAACAGGTTCTCGCTTTGTCGTAGCGGTGGGAGCTCAGTACCTGCGGCTTGGGTCAGCCGCGGGAAGCTAAGAAAGAACCTGGCCGGCCTGGTGTAAGGCCGGCCGTGGAGGAGAACTGCTCAAGCAGGCTCAATAAGCCCCTTTGGATACTAAGGAGGTGCGAGGACGGGTTGCAGGAGGTAGGTTGCCGCCCTTCTGTCTCTCACAGCCAGGAGGAGTCCGGGGAAGAGGTGTGTCAGTTCCGTGGGCTCTCTATCTCCACGCGACTCGGCGAGGCCGTCCGCTGATGCGGTGTGGAGGGCTGTGGGAGGAGGACATTCGGCGGAGTCGCCGATCTCTCCTCCTTCTACGCCAAATGGAGCTAGGCAGCTCAACATCCGGGCCGCCGCTGGGGCTGGGAGTTTGGTCCTTGCGTGGTCAGGAACTCCTGGCTCCCATGGCCCCTGATGTGCAGACTCGGGGAGTCTGTTACCTGCTCGAGGAGCCGAGACGTAGGGCGCGCCGCTAGTTCCGACGCGCAGAGGGAGGCAGATGGCCGTAAGGCCGAGATGGGAGCTGCTTCGGCGGCCAGCGCCGAGTGGGGTTGCAGATGAGTGCAAAACGTTCCTGTGACCCCCACCTAAACGCCAGGAAGGAACAACGTGGTGGTTTTGGTCGGTGGGGTCGACAAATCTTTGCCCCCGGAGGACGGGTATGCGTAAACATTCCCCCACGGTAAAAAAAGGTTTGACCGGTAAAGGAGGGGCGGCGGCTCCCCTCGCCACGCCGATCGGGCTGTTGGACGTTGGGAAAACTCTTTGAGAGAATCGTGGCGGCCCCGTCGTCCGCACCGGGCCGGTCCCGTCTCGGGTGGCGGTATGGCCCGAGGGCCCGGTCGACCTCCACCGGTCTGGGGTCGGTCCCTGACGCAGGTGCGGGGTGGGGTGGGTGTTTGGCGGTGTCCCGACTCGCCAAGCGATTCCACCCTCCCCGGGCCTGCAAAGGCGCTCCGTACCCGGGTGCCCCCTCCCTGAAAGGGTGATCGGGGTACCTTCCTGACGTGTCGGTTCCCGTCGGGGGCCCGGACCATCGGGGTGGAAATTCCACGGGGTCGGTGTTGGGACCGCTTCTTGGGCGTGGGTTTTCATTGGGTCTCGGCGGCGCTCGGGGTGTCGACGTCCTTTTCGGCGACCCCCGTCACCCCCGGAACAATTTTGAGGGCTGCATTCCGCCACTGCGGGGTCGCCTCTGGTGGGCGTCCCGGCTTTGGCGCCGAAATCCGGGCCGCCGGGGACCGCCACCCGGACCCCTACCTTTCGGCGTCCGCGTGGGCGTCAAACCCAATGGTATCTCGGCCTATCCCGACCGCCGATGGGTTTTGCGCCCTCGGGGCCCGCCTAGGTGGCAAGGGCAACTCTCGGCAGACTGCTCCCAATACTGGAGGACCCAGCAGCCCTGTCGCCGCCTGTACGCCGGGTCCGGTGGTCCATGGTCCTGTACAGGACTGTGGCCGACACCCTCAAAAGGGGACAGCAGTACAAGGAGGCCCAGAAGAGTTGGCGATCCGGGCCTGCAGGGCTATCGGACCATCTCCGGCGAGGCGGCGTCCTGATGGCTGGCCCTGCCCTGGGACCTGAGCGAAATTCTCGCGTCACTGTTTTCTGGCGCGGGGAGGTCTGGGGCTGCAGGCCAGCCCGGAAGAAATAAGGGGCGCAGGAAGTTGCGCTCCCTTGCAATACAGGAATGGAGTGCGGCTGGAGCACCCAGCGCCGCCGTCAAACCATGAACCATACGCCCGTTCTAAGTGGTGGCTAGAAAGAGGACAGGCTCCTATTCCGCGCGACCGCAGGTTCTCTCGGACACGGCTGTTTCGGGAGGTACCTGTGCCGCGTGGCCAAAGGAGCCACGGAGGGTGCCACCACTGGCGTATGTGCCGAAGGACGGCCCCACGTGCTGGAAGGTGCCCAGCCTGGGTCGAGCAACGCCGCGGCGGCGTAGTGTCGTGGGCACGACCTTTCCCGCTTCCTGCCGTAGTGCGCGGGATGCTGGGAAACGAAAGGTCGTGGGGCGCCGTCCCTTGCTGCGCGAGGACGATGGCTGGAAGGAGGCCGCAAGAAGGGACAGGGGAGGCCGTGAGCGCCTGGCTATCCGCAGAAGAAGGCCAGGGCGCCGAAGAGTGGCGTACGCGCGCAACCTTCCCCCTGACACTGAGCCCCTGGGCGGCAGCCGGCAAAGTGCCCGCCACCGCCAGAGAAAGGGCTCAAGAGAGCGCCGTGCTGTTTGTTCCGGCACGACGCCTAAAGCGACCGTTCAGGTATTGCTTACACCCGGAGAGAAGAAGGCAGAGGGGCCGCAACCAGCGCCAGGTCGCCGAACTGTGATCAGGTACCCGCAGCCCCACGCTTTACAGCGACACAAAGAAAGGAACAACCGTTGGTTTTAGTGGGTATACCAGCCGCTCCATCTGGTCCAGGGTACATATCCCACTGCCCCCTCACTTTGGCGCGGGAATCCGCTCAGCTGGATTTTCCAGCGGGAAAAAAAAAGGTTAGGTTAGGTTCCCCAGACAGGTTCCCGCTTTTGTGTCGTAGCGGTGGGGCTCAATACCTGCAACTATGGGTTGGCCGCAGGAAGTAAGAGGAACCTGGCCGGCCTGAGTGTAGGCCGGCCGTGGGAGGAAGGCATGCTCAAGCGGGCTGAATAAGCCGCTTTTGGATGCGCCTAAGGAGGTGCAGGGACGGGTTGCAGGAGGTGGGTGTGCTGCCCTTCTGTCCTTCACAATAAGGAGAAATCGCAGGGGAAGAGGAGTGTCGGTATTCCAGCGGGCGCTTCTCCTATCCTCCGCGACTCGGCGAAACAACCTGCACTTGTTCACGGTGTGGAGGGCCGTGGGAGGGGGGACATTCAGCATGGTGTCGTCGATCTCTCCTCCTTCTGCAATGAAATGGAGCCGCGGAGGAAACTAACATCCAGGCCTATACGCTGGGGAACAGGAGTTTGGTCCTTGCTTGGTCCAAGGGCTCCTGGCTCCCAGCCCTGAGCCTTGATTCAGAGTTCTGTTACCTAGCTACAGGGGCCAGAAGTTGAAGGGCCCTTTAGTTCCGACGCGCCCATGGGAGGCTGAGTGGCGTAGAGGCCGAGATGGGGCTGCTTCGGCGGCAGCGCTGGTAAGTTGCAGATGGTGATGAAAAAAGCGTTCCATGACCCCCATCCTAAAAAACGTCAGGAAGGAACAACGTGGTGGGTCAGAATTGGGCATAGCCGTCTTTGCCCCGCAGGGACAGGTATGCGTGAAACATTCCCCACGGTAAAAAAAAAAAAAAAGGTTAGGTTAAGTTAGGTTAGGTTAGGTATTGCCCGCCATGAAGAAGGGGCTCAAGAGGGGCATAGTAACTTATTTCCGGCTTTTGACACCTAAACTGTTTCAGTGTCCCAACACACCCGGAAAAACCCGAGAGGGCCACGTCGCGCCGGGGTCGCCGAACTGTGATCAGTGCCCGCAGCCCCCAGCCTAAAGCGACAAGAAAGGAACAACCACGTTGGTTTTTTAGGTAGGTATGCACCGAGCCGCTCCATCTTGGTCAGGGGCCCACATATCCCTTGCCCTCACTTTGGCAGGAATCCATCAGCTAAGGATTTTTCCAACGGCAAAAAAAAAAAAAAAAAAAGGTTAGGTTAAGGTTAGGTTAGAGTTGGAGTTCCGGTGTGAGTTGTCAGATCTCCCCATCCGGCGTCCCTATGGAGTTGCGGATAGGGGCACCCCAGATATGAAGTACCGGCCCGGCGCGGACAGCAAGAAACCTTGAAAACAGGGGTGCCGTCTCTGCTCCGGGTAAAGGAGTGGAGATGTGGCGGGCAGTTGCTCCCGGGTGAGCCTGTTGTGGCAGGCCTCAGACCCCTCCTCCCTATGCCCACTACTGATGAGAGGAACACGGGATACGAGCCAGGTCTACTACTGCGAGTGCGTCAAGAGCCTCGCCAGGCAGTGATGAAGAGCAAAAGGTATGAAAGAGCAGGTATGAATGTTAACGTGTGGGGATTGGGGCAAAGGAAAAGTGCAGATGTATGAATAGAGTCCCGAGAGGGGACGGTGTGGTCGTTCAGTATGCACTCGGCACGCCGAACACCGAGCGATCTCTCCGGCCTGTCGTGGGTGTCGTGGATACGTCTCGCGGCCTGCGGCAGGTGGCGGTCACTGCCTTCGTTAGCCGGACCGCGAGGAACAACCTCTCTAAAAACCGTTGATCTCAGCGTTGTGGTACGTGGCGTCGGGTGCTCGCAAAACGGCTGGAACAATCACCAGCCATTAGCAGCAGCCCACCCCACCAGAACTTCCACGCCCCGACGTATTTAAGTTACCGATTTTATGGTCCCTGGCCGGTGGACTTCCATTACCTATTATTCGTGGGATTTCGAAATGGATAACTTAAAATCATACAAATCTGAGCTTTTAAATAAAACGAACTTGGCGGAAAACGGACTCCGATGAATCGAGTGCAAAGGCGCGGACCAGGTGAGGCCGGCTCTCCAGTAGTGTGAAAGCGCGAGGATTTCCTGAAATTTTCAGGAAGCGCACCAGGGAGGACACAGCCAGCACTCGAAACTGAGTCTTCTGGCGAAGAAGAACAGCCGGCGCAAAGCTGCGCTGGCAGCAGAAGAGGATGACGATGAACAACCCTCGTCTCCTTACCACCTTGCCCACGGGACGAACGCGGGCGTTTCTTAAAACACTTAACCACGTGCCAACTTCAAGATCGCGGTCGAGCAGCGGCAGCCAGCAGGACTTACCTGACCTTGTCCTGCTGTCAAAACGAGGAAGGCCCAGAAGGCAGCGAGCGTGCGGAAAGGATTACCGCACGCTCGAAGAAATAGTCGAAAGACCGCTCGGAGAACGAAGGCGTGGAGGCCTGCCTTAACGGCGGAGGATGCAAGAGATGGCGCTCAAATCAGGCATCATCTCCCGGGTTCTGATCCGGCAACCTGAAGAGCACCGATACGTGCCCGCCAAAGATTGCTCCTCCATATGCAAAACCGGTCGATGGATATCATCAGCCGCTCCATAGTCAACCGAGAATACGGGTACTCGGCGCTGACAAAAAAACGCTAGTAGCAGGGTGGAGCTCTTGAGGGAGGAGGTGCGGCGTCTGCGACTCTGGAAGTGGAAAACCGGCAGTTGAGGGCCGGGTAAAGGAGATGTCACGCTGAGGTTTGCCAACCGATGTCGAACAGATACTGACGCCTCATCGTGGACATGGTGGGCCCTATGTTTCCAGGCTCACCGCGACGACATCGCGGACCGCCTTACTCTGCCGGAGAAGCGGCTTCCGTCCTCCGCTGACCGCCGATAAACGGGCGGCCCGGCGTTGCTGCAGTGGTGAGGGCCTGCTGCTGCCTCTGCCCACCAGCACACAGCTGCCCCTGCCGCACCTGCTGCCCCACGCTACGTGCAGCGCCGGTGTGTGGCAGCAAAAGGACTACGACGCCGAAGGATGGCAGGTCTTCCCAAAGGAGGCCAAGAGGAAAGACCCCGGAGCAACCAAGGCCAGGGTGCGACCAGCGCCCCGCAAGTGGCAGCAACAGCGGCACCAGGGCAGTCCACGGATGGGTGGACACTGGTGACGCGCCGTAAAACAACCAGAAGCCTGGCACTGGCCCCAAAGTGACAGCAACAACAAAGAGGTTCAGCTTTTGAGGCGCGGCAACCAGCGCGTTATGGCGTGAGCGCCGGGCCGGGCTGACGCGTTATCAAACATGTTGGCTGGCGGCTTTGGCGAGGCGGATGCCACGCGGGCTGCCGGCGAGAGAGGCAACGGTACGGCAGAAAGGCTTCGCAGGCTGGTTTGACACAGAGTAACTTCTGGCCTCCAGGCGAAAAGTGCACCCAGATCTTTGCGCATCGGGCTGGATGGTCAGTAAAAAGACAGGTAGCTGGGCGGTAGCGCAAAAGGCGCGCGGTCACCTCCGTAAAGGTCAGGAGGAAATCCGCGGACGTGCGATCTCCGGTAGATGATGATGAGCTGCCCTATTGTACCCAAAAAAAAACCTAATCGGTGGTGAGCCTCCTAATCGCAGGTGGTGCTCGGTGCAGGTCGGCACTTGCGGCGCGTCCATTACGCTGGCACCGGTGCCCTCGAAATAGGGCACATGGCGGAGCGTGTCATACAGGCGTCGAGCCGCAACGGTACCTAACACTGTAGCCAGCTAGGCCGCAGTTCAGAGAGCCGCGAGGCCGCGCCGCACTGCATCCTGTACCGCAGCTGGCACAAACCAGCTGGCCACAAGTTGGGCAGTGCCGCCTGCCACCAAACCGACAGGAGGCGGAGGAGGGAGGGCGGGGCACAGGCTTGGAAGCCAGGTGCCCAAAGGCTGCGGCACTTCGGCTGAGGGACTCAATGGCCGTCCGGCCAAAGATGGCCACGCTGAGCATCCTGCAGACAAATCTGAACCACTGCGCCAGGCTCGGAGCCTCTTGTTTCAGAGCAGCGCGATGGTCAGTTCAGGTGGCCGCTAGTGTCGGAACCGTATACGTTCCCCGGCAATAACTGGGCGGGGACATCAGCTTACCGGCAGTGGTCTGCGGGACTGCAGGGTCCCCTCAACCGAGGACGTGAAGACCAAAAGCAAAAATGGCGCCTGTTGGGAGATATGTTAATGGTTGTTTCAGCTTACTTTTCTCCCAGATCTCTGACTTCAAAAGACTACCTGGAACCGAGTGCGGTCGCGATGCGTTCTTACGGACCCTTCCTGTGCTGGTCGCAGGATCTCGGCATAAATCACCGGCAGGGTTCACCTGCACGGCAGACGCGCAAGGAAGGACACTGGAGGAGTGCTCCTGCAGGAGGTCAGGCATCGACGGAGGGAGTCTTAAACAGGGGTTCCAGTAAGCATGTGAGGCCTCAGCGAGCCCAGGCGAATCGATGGTGGGTATCGTTCGCTAGCCCGCCCTGGCTCGCCAGATACAGGGCTGGAAGGTGTTAACGGGCGTCGGACCTGTCGGATCATCGTTATGTCGATTCAGGGTCTCCGCCTCCCCGTTTGCCTGGCCTGGCGGACGAGGGACGACGGCCCCAGGTGGCGCCTCAGAGCCTGGACAAATTTCGAGGAGGCAGGAGAGGCGCTAATGGTGCAGTCGTGGGTTTCTGCGCCCAATATTGTCGATGTGGAGAGGGCACAATGGCTCGGGACGCAATGTCGCAGGTGTGCGACGCGTCGATGTCCAGGCCAAACGTCTCCCCTCCTAAACGCCAGGTGTACTGGTGGAATCCTGAAATCGCCACTGATATGGAAGCTTTGCATCATGACGCGGCATCAACCGCACCCGCGTTGCCGAGGACGACAGCGCGAGACCCGGCCCTGGAGGCGGGTGCTCGCCCCACCTCTTTCAGCAGCAGGGATGGCTCTCAAAGTGGGGCTAGCCGGGCGATCGCGCGGCTGGAGAGAGGAAACTGTTGGCGGCATGGACGGCGGTGATCCGTGAGGGGCGGCCTACAAAATATGGTAATGAACGAGGCCCCGTCCTTGGGCCATTTACTCACCAAAAGTCTGGCGCCGCAGTTGGTATAACGATCGCCGAGGGCTTTATTCCCACAGCGGAGGAGCACACGGCACCTTCCGATGGTCCCAAATGGCGGATGGGGTCGACCCAGTTCCGGAAGCTGAAGTCAGCCAGGGAGTTCGGTGCAGCCCTTCTAAAATTGAGGCGACGCACCGCCCAGGTCGATGGCATTCAGGACGCGCGCTGGCGCTGGCCTGGGGACGCCCCCTGGAGCAGAGTGAGACGATGTTCTCTGCCTGTGAGAAACAGCCTTAATACCACAGAGGGTGGAGAACGGGCAAGCTCGTCCTCGGCATCCAAAGGAGAGGCGTCGGCGGACTCGCCCTCCGCCTACAGGCCGATCGTGCTGTTGGACGATGTGGAAAACTCTTTGAGAGAGATCGTGGCGGCCCACATCGTCCAGCACCTGGAGCACATCGGTCAGGAAATCGCGGAGTGGCGGTAGCTTCCGCAAAGACCGGTCGACCGTCCGCAGTGCTGCAGGTCGGTCTGACGCAGGATGCGAGGTGGCCTCTCGGGGTGGTGTTTTGGCGGTGTCACTCGACATCGCCAACACTGCCTCCTGGGCCTGCATAAAGGGCGCCCGATACCGGTGCCTCCCTACCTACTAAAAGGGTGATCAGGGCCTACCTGTCATCGACGTGTCGAATTCCGTGCCGAGATAGACGGACCATCGGGTGCGTCGTGTCAGAGTTCCTGAGGGGTCGGTGTTGGGACCGCTTCTGTGGAACGTTGGTTTCAGGCGGGTGCTACGTGGCGGCAATATCCCGAGGGGTGTCGACGTCGCTTGTTGCCGGACGACACCCTCGTCACCGCTAACCAGTTCCGCAGGGCCGCGATTCTCCGCCACTGCCGGGGTCGCTCAAGTAATTGGGCGCATCCGGCGGCTAAGGACTGGGGTGGCGCTCCGAGTCGAGGCCTTGCTTTTATGGGCCTCGGGACGCATACCTGCGGTTGCCCACATAGTCGTTTGCGTCGTCGACGTCAAACCGACATTAAAGTATCTCGACTAGTCCTAGACCTTGATGGAGGTTTTGCGCTGTTTGAGCGCCTCGCGCCTAGGTAGCGAGAGCAGCAGCAGCGCTCTCGGCAGACTGCTCCCCAACACCGGAGGACCCAGCAGCTCCTGTCGCCGCCTGTACGCAGGAGTCGTCAGGTCCATGGTCCTGTGCAGAGGGGCACCCGCGTGGGCCGACACCCTCCAGAGCACGGTGCTGAGAAAGAGAACTCAGAGGGTGTTGGCAATCCGGGCCCGGCCAGGGCTACCGGACCATCTCCCGGCGAGGGCGGCGTGCCTGTGGCTGGCTCCTTGCCCTGGGACCTGAACGCGAAATCCTCGCGTCACTCTTCTTCTGGCCGCGGAGGCAGGGTCTCAGGAGGGCTTCAGGTAAGCCCCAGAAGGAATAAGGGGCGCAGAGACAGGTCGCTCACTTACTGCAATGCAGGAGTGGGAGTTGCAGCTGGGCACTTCCAGCGCCGGCAAATCGCCACAGTAAAACCACATACGCTTCCGCTCAGTAAAGTGGTGGCTAGAAAGAGGACACGGCTCTCCCCTAACGTTCCGCGCGACGCAGGTTACTCTCAGGACACGGCTGTTTCGGGATACCTGTGCCAGCATTAGCCCGGCAGAGAGCCCTGAGTGCCACCACCAGCGTATGCTGAAGGGAACAGCCCAGCACGCGTTGGAAGGTGCCCAGCCTGGGTCGAGCGCCGAGCTGCCGCATTACGTAGTGTCGTGAGGCTGACCTTTCCTTCCGGCTGTAGTACGCAGGATGCGCCAAAGGCGAAAGGTCGTGGGGCGCCGTCCTTGCTACGAGGACGTATTAGCGGAAGGAGGCCGCGGAAAGGGACCACGAGGCCGAGAGCGCCTGGCTATCCGCAGAAGAGGCCAGGGCGCCGAGAGTGGCGTACGCGCGCAACCTTCCTGACACTGGGCCCTGGGCGGCCCGGCAGGGTGCCTTGCCCGCCGCGGAGAGAAGGGGCTCAAGAGGGAGCGCCATTGCTGTTTGTTCCGGCACGGCGCCTAAAGCGACACCGTTCAGCAACTTGCACCCGGAGAAGAACGAAATTAGGCCACGTCGCCGGGTCGCCGAAGACGTGATCAATTACGCGGCGGCTACAGCGACGAAGAGAAAGGAACAACCGTTGGTTTTTAGTGGGTATACAGCCGCTCATCTTGGTCAGGGGCCCCACATATCCCCCTCACTTTGGCAGCGGGGAATCCATAAGCTGGATTTTTCAACGTAAAAAGGTTAGGTTAGGTTAGGTTAGGTTAAGGTTGGGTTGAGTTAGGTTTCCCGGAAAGAGATAAGGGGCGCAGAGACGAATTGCGCTCCCTTGCAGTACAGAGGAGTGGGAGCTGCGGCTGGAGCATGCCCCAGCGCCCGGCCGTCAAACCATAGAGCCATACGCCCCGTTCACAAAGTGGTGGCTCGAAGAGCGTCCGCAACAGATGAGAACTCAGGGCGGTGGTAGGGGGCGCCGCTGCCCCTGCACCGAGCCCCTGAGAGTCGCGAGGCGCAGGTGCTCCTGCGCATCGTGACACACACGTTGACCGGTGAGCCGGCGTTCGGCCTGGGGGAACTCTACACGCCCGATAAAGGGTCTGCTGCACGCCCGCAGACAACCGCTGGTGGAGTCACCGGTGGGTACATCGTTAGCCCGTGGCTTCGTCGATGGCCAGATATGAGAAGCACCGCTGGGTTTTAATTAAGGTAACAGCGGGCTTACCATCTAGCCCTACTACATACTGGGACTCCCACATGCCCCGAGCGTTTCCCCGCCCCGGGCACCTATAAAGGTTTCCCAGCGAAAAAGGTTAGGATTAGGTTAGGTTAGGTTAGGTTAGGTTTTATTTCCTGACGTGGTGGATCCCAGGGGACCTGGGTAGTTCTTTTTGATGAATTGTATGTTCTTTATACTTTTAGCTCTTTTGGTTTTTGTTGTACATGTTCTTTTGTACTTTTGTGGTTACTATTTACACTTAATCTTAATTTCAATTTTCGCTTCCTTCTTATTTCTTCTTTCTGCAGGTTTTTTACACTTTTACACTTTACAACTCAGTCCTAGGACAAGTTCACATATTTTCTTAGTCTTACAGTTCTTAATTTCTAATTTGTCTATATATTACTTTTTTCTTTTCTTATGCTTATTATAGGTTGCTTACATTAAATACAATTACATTACACATTTACATTTTACAATTACTTTATTGTTACAACACATTTAACCTGCTTCTGTTGTATTACTAATATTAAGTACATATGTATTCTTATGATATATGACATATTGTAATTACTATTTACTGTATTTATGCTACTTACAATTTTGACTTGCTGAGAATTTAGTAGTAGAGGCCGTGTTGACCTTGTAAACTATAAATTAGTAAATTTGCTACATTTACTTCTTACTTATTCCTCATACATAGAGCTCTGTCTCTCCCGCCCGAACTTCGGGCACTCGTGAGAAAAGGTGCCGGGAACTCTGCAGAGCCTCCCATCACTCATGGCCAGGGTTATCCCGACGACGAGCGATGCGGATACTCCGCAAAGCCCCCGTACCCTGTCAGAGCCTGCGCACCAGCTGTGGACCGAGTTCTAACCTCCTAATGGTGCGGTGCGCATCGATCGCATTTGGGAAGAAGAGCTTGGTGGTCGAGGCTGTTGAAACTCTGTTGTGTAGCGCGCCGATTCCATTCGTCAATGGACTCTTGCCGAAAAGTCCTCTTATTGAATGAAACCGGGCCATTTTCGTGAATCGGTCGTCTCTTAATCCGCGTGCTGACCTCTTTCGCCCCAGAGGGTCACTTCTCGTTCTCACACACACCCATGTGCCTTAATCCCAATAGAGGTCAAAGGAGCCGCCCGATTTCTCCCAGTTTGGCATCCTCAGCAGCCTCCTATGGCCAACAGATAATGAAGTCACTACACGTAGTGTCTCAGGGGCAGACCTCGAGTCACTATATGGGTTGTGGCTCAAGTGCAGGATCTGGGTGCCACCCCGATGTGAAAATACTGGAGGGCCAACAGTTCAGCCTATAGTGAACCTTGGTGCAGAAGTCTCCCAACTTTGTAGTTTTTTATTTACTTGTTTCGGCAGCACCAAATCCCAAATGGACAATACCGCCCCAACATACCACTTAATCTTGCTTCCATCCGTGATTTTTATGGTGGAGCTTTCTTGGAGACTTCTTACACCCCCAGGCAGACGAACCCTGGCCTACCAGCTCTCTCGGAATTGTAGCAATTCCGTTATATTAAGGGCACCCAGCGGACGCTCATTCCCCGGTCTCCAATCACTCACTGAGAACGGCCTCTTTACCTCGGCAAAAGTGGCCACTTCCCGGACTCCCTAAGGTCCCAAGGAAGTATCAGCGAGCAAAGGGCCGAGTTCAACGATACCGTCCGATATGCCCTAATAATAATTTTCTGCACGAAGCCACGTTGCACTGCCTTTAGAGTGCCGCCGGACCTGGACCTTTATTGGTCGCGCTGTGGGGCCCAGGCGCTCGCCACGCGCCTGAAGACGACCGGTTCTACGACGGCGGTGTAGATTGCCCTGATCTCGGTTCAGGCCCCAGTGGTTTGTGCTCTGCTTGCTTGCCGCCAAATGTTCTGGACCTTACAACGAACATTCTTAATATAGCTGTTAAAGGTTAGCTTGTTGTCTATTAGCAAGGCCAGAACCTTTATCTCTTGGACCACATTTCGATGAATTCCCCGCCCATGCACAGAACCAGGGGTGTCGATACTTCCTGGTTTCCTTGTTAGACATTGCCTTGGTCTTTGTTGGCACCAAATTTGGTTTTATTTCGCCCACCCAGTTCTGCACGTGCAGGGACCGCGTTAGCCTCTTCCTGGACTTCTGCCGCTTGATCCCGAAATCCTGGGGAACAATGTCGTCCGCGAGAAAGCCTGTACGAAAAAGGCCTCTTCCATCAAACTCTACCAGAAGGGGGTTAAGCCGGGTTCCAAAGTTGGGCCGCGATTGACCCTTGCACGCATCCTTTCGTTGTAGTCCTCTCCATTCCTCAGCGAACCTGGCGCACTTTTCTATCTTGAAGATAACTATCTGGTCACCTCAAGTTCACCGGGCATTGTCTCTGCCAGCCTGCGTGGCCAGCCACCAGGCATTATCGAGGCGCCCACTGGCATCCCAGTGATATCACGACGTTTAGCCGTTTTTCGACCAACCGTCTCTCGACATATTTCACTAGATCATAGAGGGCGTCCTCAACTGGACGTTGTGGCATAAAGCCATATTGCTTTATACTGGTGGCCGGTACGACGTACCACTTGATACGTCGCATGAGGATCTTTTCGAAGATCTTCCCAGGACTGTGAGAAGACCAATGAGTTACAGGACTTTGGATGCGTGTAATCTGCCCTCCCCGACTTTCACCAAAATTTCTACCGTCGCCTCCTTCCACTTCTGAAGTGTGAGAGGCGAGGCGAACGTTCACGATCGCCAGGGAGAGATCGGTGGACAGGGGGTGATTGCAGCCGGAGCATATGTCTGCGGTGAATCCGTCATGTCAGGGGCCTTCTTGAGGTTGAAGCTAGATGCCAGCCACTTCCAGCTCCTCCGCCGTAAAGGGTGGGTCACATGTTTCACCATGTCTCCCTTGTTTAGCTTTTTCGGCTACCTCTCTCTCAACATGGTCGGCACTGTCACTATCAACCTATCTTCCGGATAAAAATCTCAGCTAGGACCCTGGCTGAGTTCCACTGTCTCCTAGGGTTTTCCCTCCACAGACAATAGGGAGTTCTTCCTGTCTATTACCAGTTCTGTTGATCACCCTGTAAACCCCATCCCACATGGACTCTCTGTCCTGTTTGGAGCCAAGAAGTCCTTCCAACTGGAGGTCTAGGCAGCACTTACAGCCAGCTGAAGGCGCTGTGTCTTTGGCTGTGGTACCGCGCGACGACCCCTCCCCGCCTGACTTGCGCCGCATGATATGCGGCGCTTTAGTTTGGAGACTTCTCTTTTGGACCACTATTCTTCATTCCACCAGAGACAATCCTTTTCGCCTCCTCTCTTCAGCCTGGGGATGCAGTTGTCACAGACTTCGTTATAGCTTTAGCAATTTTGTATTATTTGGTCTAATTGGTTTTATGTTGAATTTTGTCTATGTTTTCGAAATTAAATTTTGATTGGTCAATGACTATGTGAGTTTCTCCACGAAACTCCTCAGTTCTTCCTATTAGTGTTATGTAAATTCTGGTTTGTGTTTAATGTCATTGTAACTGCATTCTCAGGCTTATTTCAATTGCCCTGTGGTCCCGGGCCGAGTGATCATCCGAGGTCCCCAATTACTAACTTTCAGGGAGTAAAGCCGCCGAGCAGCGCATCCCATCCACACAGCTGCTGTATCTGACTTGAAAGGTGTCGAATGTTGTTTCCATTCCCAGTTGAGGATATGGGTCCCCACTCATCTGCAGGCGACGCTATTTCCCCCCCCTCCTGTCCGTTTTCCGGCCCCCACCACGAGTTTTTCGCGTTGGGGTCCCCGCGCCAAGTATCACGCTACGCGTCTCAAGGCCCTCAGGCAACTTTGATGGTGTCTAGGTATATTGAGATGGGCCTATCCGGCTCAGTACACCGACACCACCCCCACCTCCCAGGACGGTTCTCAACTACCGCGACTGCGACGTTGGTTGTAGTCGAGTCCGGGTGCTGGGTGATGTTTATGGTGTCGTCGAGGCACAATGGCGGACTTTACGACGGCGTTTGTCGTTGTATCGCCCACCACGCAATTCTTGTACTGGACGCCTCATCTTCAATACGGCCGATATATGGTTCTTTTTTTTGTGCAGAGCCGTCTTGCGCTTCTGCGCCTCCACCAACAATTCGGCCGTACAGATCTCGCTTCTCCTGAGAAGGTTTGCCTGGATCACGCGATACCTGCCGGGAGACCCTAGTGCCACAAATCCAGCCCGGCCATCTTAGCAATATGCTATTGACGACCAGTGAGATTGTCCCCACTTCCTCCGCACAGCACTCCAGCAGGCTAAACGCGTTGTGGTCACTCGGTCACGCTAACTGCTCGTGTGCAATTTTTTGCATAGGCGTCCTCGAAGCTAACCACTCGGCGCATTCATCTGAGGTGTGGACCCCACCAGTGGCTACACACACATCTACCGTTTCAGTGCACCCAACCCGTTTCAGGTGTCCATACCCCAGACATCACGGAGCACTGCACGAGGGGACTGGTCGTGGACTGCGACGCTGCTGCAGATCAATGTACCACACCCGCATCGTAGGCCGTCTCTACTTACAAATTTGATACCCTCAGCACCACGTGTGTGCTGTGTGCAGATTTCTGGTCCCTCTTCTGTACCTTGTCCATCCTTCTTTCATCCTCCATTTTGAATCTTTCCCCAACCTTCCCAGTTTTGGGTCTCCAGTACCCAACAACAATTTCGTCATCATGTTATAGCTCAGCGTCCTTTAATATAACTAAGGGTCTTTGTTCTTACGTCCTCAAATTTCAAACTCTCATTCGCTCCTTTCAGCCCCATCTTTCACTTTCATAAGTTCCTCTTTTGTACTGCATCCTATTGTGCTTTTCTATCCCTTCACCTTTTTGCTACAATCTATCTTCAGTCCATCCTCTTTTGCTCTTGATCATTCTTATTTTCTCAATCACTTGCTCACCCTGTGTCATTCTACATCCACGGAGGGAACGGCCACTGAATATGTTGCCATATGGTGGTGTCACCTTTGGAGCCCAACCGCCACCTCGCGTAGGTATACTCCATTCTTTTTCATCCCTTTCTTCCATTCTTTGTCCTAAACTTTTGCCATTTCCTTTCATGCTCTTTCACTGCTCTGGTATGACTGATTTTCTTCTAAACCTTTGGCTATGTTCTCTATTATTTCTTGTCGGCTTCTATCACCTACTCCTTTCATTTGCTCCTTGACTCACTCCTAAGTAACACCTTCCTTCATTCTTTCACACTTTTCACACTGCTTAATCTCACTAACATTCATCTGTTGACTTTCAAGTTCTTTTATTATTTTTACTAAATCTCCTAGGCATTTCATCACTCCGTTCTTGCACTCTGTCTTCATGTTTTTTGTGGTTTCAAGGTGCCTTCTTGCCTCCTTAAAAACCTCTTCCACACCCTTTGTTTGGAACCCCTCCATTGGGATTTCCTTTTCTGTGGACGCTTTTCGCTTAACCGGGGGTTGGGAAGACTGAAGAGGTTTCTTCAGTCGTTCCGCCGTCTTAATAGGTGACACAGTCTTACTCCTCTCTTTTTCCTTTTCGCCTTGCTCCCACTCTCCTACGCTTCTCCTCACGCTTCCTTTCTTTCCCAATTCAACCTTGGAAGAGGGACCAGCCTTCTCCTTCGGATCTGGGGACGGCTCTTTACCCCGGCTACTTCCTACAGCGGCCTTAGTTGGTGTCACGATCCCGAACATTTTCAGGGGAAAACAGATCCAATCGAGTTAAAAACAATGAGTCAAAAATAAACAAAATAAATTTGAATATTAATAATCTGCTTATTTTCAATTTAGTCATAGGTCAGTTTTTTATATAAAATTAAGTGTCTAGGTAAAATGTTTGACCAGTATGTGGAGAATTACTGGTCCAGTCCACAACTAACTGGTCTCTGTTGTCTTTTGTTTTTTAAACGCGTTATTTGGTAGGACAGAGCTGGCTGTTCCGACAAGTCAAAATTAATTTTAACTTCCCTTCACAATATGTCAACACCAGTGCAAGTAGCACAACAGAAACAATTTCATAACACCTATGCTTATATTGCTTCAACACATATTACAATAAGAAAGTAAAACACAGAAAAATTTAAAATATTAAAAATAAAAATAAAAAAAAAAATATAAAAATATAGAAAAATCCAAATACTATGGTCGCCCTCGATTTTAGTCTTTAGTATTGTAATTGCGGAAAGCCAAAGCTAAACACTAAAGGTAAAACCGCAACTCAATACGTTCAAAATGACTGAATTTCAGAGGTTTAAGTTTTCAGTTTGACGGGTAATAATTTTAAGTACTTAAGCCAAATTTTCAGTTCAGTCTCCCAGAGTGCAGTCTCGAGCTTGGGGTTAGTGTCGCGAGATCTTGGTTGCTGTGTAGGTTTGTGGACACTCTATCTGGTAGAGCGTCCGTCTTAGCTGGATATTTTGGGTCCCAACGAGATCAAGCCCCTCACCAAATCCCAAAACCTTTGGTTGTCCTGTTGCCGAGATAACGTCGTTACAAGAACTCTATGTAGAGTTCGGCGACTCTACCTCGACTTTGTATATCCCCAATAAACTAATAATTTTTGGAGGGGGACTCATAAATTTTTTGAACCTCTACCAGGACTTATAGAATTTTGGATATAAATTTCGAAAATTTTCTAAGTGTCAGTAAAGGATATTGTTTTAAAATTTTACAAGTCCAAGCATCTAAATTTGAAAAAATTTTACAAGTCTAAAGTACATTATAAATTTGTGAGGTACACAGAGTGTCCGGATTTTAAAGATTGAAATTTCTAAGTCCGGTCACGTCACCCTACGTCACAACGTCATGCGACTGTGATGACGCGTTGTTCTCAACTTAGGAAATTTTCACCGATATTCGATAGGTCGATATCTCAACTTCTATTTGTCGTTCTACAATTCTTTTTATTACTTATTTATTTAACGCTAAACATATTCTATAAAATAAAATTTCTACATTTATGTACATACTCTAGTATAAATTACGTTTAAATTTACCGTAAAACACATCGGATTTTACACCAAAAAGTGTATAATTCAGCCAATTTTTTGTCCTAAAATTATATGAGATTTTGCCAAACTTATTCTTTATACTATATTTTAAAACACCTAATCTCTCTTAAAATTAAGGTTTCTAGTATTTAAGTTAAATTTTTATACAAAATATTTAAAGAATGCAACTTCCTCCCACTCAACTTTTTAGCTCAAAAAATGCTGCCCTCCACGTGACCTCTCAGTTGCATTGCTGTTGGTCTGCTGCGGGTTCAGTTAGAGGTGCATGTGTCCACGTGGTACTTATTTTTTGGGTTTTTCTCAGCCGTCCTTTGCCGGAAAAATCCCAAATTCGCCCTCACTTAGGGCACCGGGCATCCAGAACCAAAATAAAAGGTAGGGTCGTCGCTTAAAATCACACGGCGCACATGAAACAGTCCATGCTGGTCAAAAGTGTTTTTTTGACTATAACTCCTCATACTTTCACCGATTTCACTAATTTTTGTGTCATTCAATAGAACGTTAGCCGCACACACTAATATATGACACGGGTATTTTCGAACTGCCGCCATGGCTACGATTTTTTAGGTGCGGAGCGACTAAAAACGTGCCGCTTGGGACTTAAATGGGCAGGTTAAATTAGAGTTAGGTTAAAGAGTTAGGTTAAAGTTAGGTTAGGTTAGGATTGGCTTGGGTTAGGTTAGGTTGGGATTCAGAGTTGGGACTGCTTCTGGCGCGAGAAGCGAGGTCTCGGGGCTTCCCGCCAGCGGAAGGTGAGGGGCGCAGGGTGCGCTCCCGCGCAGCGGGGTGGGGGCTGCGGCTGCTGGAGCACCCCAGCGCCCGGCCGTCAAACCATGCAAACCATACGCCCCGTTCTAAAGTGGTTGGCTAGAAAGAGGACGCAGCCCTAACGACTCCGCGCGACGCAGGTTCTCGGGACACGGCTGTTTCGGGAGGGTACCTGTGCCGTGGCCGGTAGGAAACCCACAGAAGAATGCCACCACAGCGTATGTGCCGAAGAGACGGCCCAGCTACGTGCTGGAAGAGTGCCCCCAGCTGGTCCAGTGGCACCACGAGAGCTGCGCGGCGGCGTAGTGTCGTGGGCACGACCTTTCCCGCTTCCTGCCGTAGTGCGCGGGATGCTGGGAAACGAAAGGTCGTGGGGCGCCGTCCCTTGCTGCGCGAGGACGATGGCTGGAAGGAGGCCGCAAGAAGGGACAGGGGAGGCCGTGAGCGCCTGGCTATCCGCAGAAGAAGGCCAGGGCGCCGAAGAGTGGCGTACGCGCGCAACCTTCCCCCTGACACTGAGCCCCTGGGCGGCAGCCGGCAAAGTGCCCGCCACCGCCAGAGAAAGGGCTCAAGAGAGCGCCGTGCTGTTTGTTCCGGCACGACGCCTAAAGCGACCGTTCAGGTATTGCTTACACCCGGAGAGAAGAAGGCAGAGGGGCCGCAACCAGCGCCAGGTCGCCGAACTGTGATCAGGTACCCGCAGCCCCACGCTTTACAGCGACACAAAGAAAGGAACAACCGTTGGTTTTAGTGGGTATACCAGCCGCTCCATCTGGTCCAGGGTACATATCCCACTGCCCCCTCACTTTGGCGCGGGAATCCGCTCAGCTGGATTTTCCAGCGGGAAAAAAAAAGGTTAGGTTAGGTTCCCCAGACAGGTTCCCGCTTTTGTGTCGTAGCGGTGGGGCTCAATACCTGCAACTATGGGTTGGCCGCAGGAAGTAAGAGGAACCTGGCCGGCCTGAGTGTAGGCCGGCCGTGGGAGGAAGGCATGCTCAAGCGGGCTGAATAAGCCGCTTTTGGATGCGCCTAAGGAGGTGCAGGGACGGGTTGCAGGAGGTGGGTGTGCTGCCCTTCTGTCCTTCACAATAAGGAGAAATCGCAGGGGAAGAGGAGTGTCGGTATTCCAGCGGGCGCTTCTCCTATCCTCCGCGACTCGGCGAAACAACCTGCACTTGTTCACGGTGTGGAGGGCCGTGGGAGGGGGGACATTCAGCATGGTGTCGTCGATCTCTCCTCCTTCTGCAATGAAATGGAGCCGCGGAGGAAACTAACATCCAGGCCTATACGCTGGGGAACAGGAGTTTGGTCCTTGCTTGGTCCAAGGGCTCCTGGCTCCCAGCCCTGAGCCTTGATTCAGAGTTCTGTTACCTAGCTACAGGGGCCAGAAGTTGAAGGGCCCTTTAGTTCCGACGCGCCCATGGGAGGCTGAGTGGCGTAGAGGCCGAGATGGGGCTGCTTCGGCGGCAGCGCTGGTAAGTTGCAGATGGTGATGAAAAAAGCGTTCCATGACCCCCATCCTAAAAAACGTCAGGAAGGAACAACGTGGTGGGTCAGAATTGGGCATAGCCGTCTTTGCCCCGCAGGGACAGGTATGCGTGAAACATTCCCCACGGTAAAAAAAAAAAAAAAGGTTAGGTTAAGTTAGGTTAGGTTAGGTATTGCCCGCCATGAAGAAGGGGCTCAAGAGGGGCATAGTAACTTATTTCCGGCTTTTGACACCTAAACTGTTTCAGTGTCCCAACACACCCGGAAAAACCCGAGAGGGCCACGTCGCGCCGGGGTCGCCGAACTGTGATCAGTGCCCGCAGCCCCCAGCCTAAAGCGACAAGAAAGGAACAACCACGTTGGTTTTTTAGGTAGGTATGCACCGAGCCGCTCCATCTTGGTCAGGGGCCCACATATCCCTTGCCCTCACTTTGGCAGGAATCCATCAGCTAAGGATTTTTCCAACGGCAAAAAAAAAAAAAAAAAAAGGTTAGGTTAAGGTTAGGTTAGAGTTGGAGTTCCGGTGTGAGTTGTCAGATCTCCCCATCCGGCGTCCCTATGGAGTTGCGGATAGGGGCACCCCAGATATGAAGTACCGGCCCGGCGCGGACAGCAAGAAACCTTGAAAACAGGGGTGCCGTCTCTGCTCCGGGTAAAGGAGTGGAGATGTGGCGGGCAGTTGCTCCCGGGTGAGCCTGTTGTGGCAGGCCTCAGACCCCTCCTCCCTATGCCCACTACTGATGAGAGGAACACGGGATACGAGCCAGGTCTACTACTGCGAGTGCGTCAAGAGCCTCGCCAGGCAGTGATGAAGAGCAAAAGGTATGAAAGAGCAGGTATGAATGTTAACGTGTGGGGATTGGGGCAAAGGAAAAGTGCAGATGTATGAATAGAGTCCCGAGAGGGGACGGTGTGGTCGTTCAGTATGCACTCGGCACGCCGAACACCGAGCGATCTCTCCGGCCTGTCGTGGGTGTCGTGGATACGTCTCGCGGCCTGCGGCAGGTGGCGGTCACTGCCTTCGTTAGCCGGACCGCGAGGAACAACCTCTCTAAAAACCGTTGATCTCAGCGTTGTGGTACGTGGCGTCGGGTGCTCGCAAAACGGCTGGAACAATCACCAGCCATTAGCAGCAGCCCACCCCACCAGAACTTCCACGCCCCGACGTATTTAAGTTACCGATTTTATGGTCCCTGGCCGGTGGACTTCCATTACCTATTATTCGTGGGATTTCGAAATGGATAACTTAAAATCATACAAATCTGAGCTTTTAAATAAAACGAACTTGGCGGAAAACGGACTCCGATGAATCGAGTGCAAAGGCGCGGACCAGGTGAGGCCGGCTCTCCAGTAGTGTGAAAGCGCGAGGATTTCCTGAAATTTTCAGGAAGCGCACCAGGGAGGACACAGCCAGCACTCGAAACTGAGTCTTCTGGCGAAGAAGAACAGCCGGCGCAAAGCTGCGCTGGCAGCAGAAGAGGATGACGATGAACAACCCTCGTCTCCTTACCACCTTGCCCACGGGACGAACGCGGGCGTTTCTTAAAACACTTAACCACGTGCCAACTTCAAGATCGCGGTCGAGCAGCGGCAGCCAGCAGGACTTACCTGACCTTGTCCTGCTGTCAAAACGAGGAAGGCCCAGAAGGCAGCGAGCGTGCGGAAAGGATTACCGCACGCTCGAAGAAATAGTCGAAAGACCGCTCGGAGAACGAAGGCGTGGAGGCCTGCCTTAACGGCGGAGGATGCAAGAGATGGCGCTCAAATCAGGCATCATCTCCCGGGTTCTGATCCGGCAACCTGAAGAGCACCGATACGTGCCCGCCAAAGATTGCTCCTCCATATGCAAAACCGGTCGATGGATATCATCAGCCGCTCCATAGTCAACCGAGAATACGGGTACTCGGCGCTGACAAAAAAACGCTAGTAGCAGGGTGGAGCTCTTGAGGGAGGAGGTGCGGCGTCTGCGACTCTGGAAGTGGAAAACCGGCAGTTGAGGGCCGGGTAAAGGAGATGTCACGCTGAGGTTTGCCAACCGATGTCGAACAGATACTGACGCCTCATCGTGGACATGGTGGGCCCTATGTTTCCAGGCTCACCGCGACGACATCGCGGACCGCCTTACTCTGCCGGAGAAGCGGCTTCCGTCCTCCGCTGACCGCCGATAAACGGGCGGCCCGGCGTTGCTGCAGTGGTGAGGGCCTGCTGCTGCCTCTGCCCACCAGCACACAGCTGCCCCTGCCGCACCTGCTGCCCCACGCTACGTGCAGCGCCGGTGTGTGGCAGCAAAAGGACTACGACGCCGAAGGATGGCAGGTCTTCCCAAAGGAGGCCAAGAGGAAAGACCCCGGAGCAACCAAGGCCAGGGTGCGACCAGCGCCCCGCAAGTGGCAGCAACAGCGGCACCAGGGCAGTCCACGGATGGGTGGACACTGGTGACGCGCCGTAAAACAACCAGAAGCCTGGCACTGGCCCCAAAGTGACAGCAACAACAAAGAGGTTCAGCTTTTGAGGCGCGGCAACCAGCGCGTTATGGCGTGAGCGCCGGGCCGGGCTGACGCGTTATCAAACATGTTGGCTGGCGGCTTTGGCGAGGCGGATGCCACGCGGGCTGCCGGCGAGAGAGGCAACGGTACGGCAGAAAGGCTTCGCAGGCTGGTTTGACACAGAGTAACTTCTGGCCTCCAGGCGAAAAGTGCACCCAGATCTTTGCGCATCGGGCTGGATGGTCAGTAAAAAGACAGGTAGCTGGGCGGTAGCGCAAAAGGCGCGCGGTCACCTCCGTAAAGGTCAGGAGGAAATCCGCGGACGTGCGATCTCCGGTAGATGATGATGAGCTGCCCTATTGTACCCAAAAAAAAACCTAATCGGTGGTGAGCCTCCTAATCGCAGGTGGTGCTCGGTGCAGGTCGGCACTTGCGGCGCGTCCATTACGCTGGCACCGGTGCCCTCGAAATAGGGCACATGGCGGAGCGTGTCATACAGGCGTCGAGCCGCAACGGTACCTAACACTGTAGCCAGCTAGGCCGCAGTTCAGAGAGCCGCGAGGCCGCGCCGCACTGCATCCTGTACCGCAGCTGGCACAAACCAGCTGGCCACAAGTTGGGCAGTGCCGCCTGCCACCAAACCGACAGGAGGCGGAGGAGGGAGGGCGGGGCACAGGCTTGGAAGCCAGGTGCCCAAAGGCTGCGGCACTTCGGCTGAGGGACTCAATGGCCGTCCGGCCAAAGATGGCCACGCTGAGCATCCTGCAGACAAATCTGAACCACTGCGCCAGGCTCGGAGCCTCTTGTTTCAGAGCAGCGCGATGGTCAGTTCAGGTGGCCGCTAGTGTCGGAACCGTATACGTTCCCCGGCAATAACTGGGCGGGGACATCAGCTTACCGGCAGTGGTCTGCGGGACTGCAGGGTCCCCTCAACCGAGGACGTGAAGACCAAAAGCAAAAATGGCGCCTGTTGGGAGATATGTTAATGGTTGTTTCAGCTTACTTTTCTCCCAGATCTCTGACTTCAAAAGACTACCTGGAACCGAGTGCGGTCGCGATGCGTTCTTACGGACCCTTCCTGTGCTGGTCGCAGGATCTCGGCATAAATCACCGGCAGGGTTCACCTGCACGGCAGACGCGCAAGGAAGGACACTGGAGGAGTGCTCCTGCAGGAGGTCAGGCATCGACGGAGGGAGTCTTAAACAGGGGTTCCAGTAAGCATGTGAGGCCTCAGCGAGCCCAGGCGAATCGATGGTGGGTATCGTTCGCTAGCCCGCCCTGGCTCGCCAGATACAGGGCTGGAAGGTGTTAACGGGCGTCGGACCTGTCGGATCATCGTTATGTCGATTCAGGGTCTCCGCCTCCCCGTTTGCCTGGCCTGGCGGACGAGGGACGACGGCCCCAGGTGGCGCCTCAGAGCCTGGACAAATTTCGAGGAGGCAGGAGAGGCGCTAATGGTGCAGTCGTGGGTTTCTGCGCCCAATATTGTCGATGTGGAGAGGGCACAATGGCTCGGGACGCAATGTCGCAGGTGTGCGACGCGTCGATGTCCAGGCCAAACGTCTCCCCTCCTAAACGCCAGGTGTACTGGTGGAATCCTGAAATCGCCACTGATATGGAAGCTTTGCATCATGACGCGGCATCAACCGCACCCGCGTTGCCGAGGACGACAGCGCGAGACCCGGCCCTGGAGGCGGGTGCTCGCCCCACCTCTTTCAGCAGCAGGGATGGCTCTCAAAGTGGGGCTAGCCGGGCGATCGCGCGGCTGGAGAGAGGAAACTGTTGGCGGCATGGACGGCGGTGATCCGTGAGGGGCGGCCTACAAAATATGGTAATGAACGAGGCCCCGTCCTTGGGCCATTTACTCACCAAAAGTCTGGCGCCGCAGTTGGTATAACGATCGCCGAGGGCTTTATTCCCACAGCGGAGGAGCACACGGCACCTTCCGATGGTCCCAAATGGCGGATGGGGTCGACCCAGTTCCGGAAGCTGAAGTCAGCCAGGGAGTTCGGTGCAGCCCTTCTAAAATTGAGGCGACGCACCGCCCAGGTCGATGGCATTCAGGACGCGCGCTGGCGCTGGCCTGGGGACGCCCCCTGGAGCAGAGTGAGACGATGTTCTCTGCCTGTGAGAAACAGCCTTAATACCACAGAGGGTGGAGAACGGGCAAGCTCGTCCTCGGCATCCAAAGGAGAGGCGTCGGCGGACTCGCCCTCCGCCTACAGGCCGATCGTGCTGTTGGACGATGTGGAAAACTCTTTGAGAGAGATCGTGGCGGCCCACATCGTCCAGCACCTGGAGCACATCGGTCAGGAAATCGCGGAGTGGCGGTAGCTTCCGCAAAGACCGGTCGACCGTCCGCAGTGCTGCAGGTCGGTCTGACGCAGGATGCGAGGTGGCCTCTCGGGGTGGTGTTTTGGCGGTGTCACTCGACATCGCCAACACTGCCTCCTGGGCCTGCATAAAGGGCGCCCGATACCGGTGCCTCCCTACCTACTAAAAGGGTGATCAGGGCCTACCTGTCATCGACGTGTCGAATTCCGTGCCGAGATAGACGGACCATCGGGTGCGTCGTGTCAGAGTTCCTGAGGGGTCGGTGTTGGGACCGCTTCTGTGGAACGTTGGTTTCAGGCGGGTGCTACGTGGCGGCAATATCCCGAGGGGTGTCGACGTCGCTTGTTGCCGGACGACACCCTCGTCACCGCTAACCAGTTCCGCAGGGCCGCGATTCTCCGCCACTGCCGGGGTCGCTCAAGTAATTGGGCGCATCCGGCGGCTAAGGACTGGGGTGGCGCTCCGAGTCGAGGCCTTGCTTTTATGGGCCTCGGGACGCATACCTGCGGTTGCCCACATAGTCGTTTGCGTCGTCGACGTCAAACCGACATTAAAGTATCTCGACTAGTCCTAGACCTTGATGGAGGTTTTGCGCTGTTTGAGCGCCTCGCGCCTAGGTAGCGAGAGCAGCAGCAGCGCTCTCGGCAGACTGCTCCCCAACACCGGAGGACCCAGCAGCTCCTGTCGCCGCCTGTACGCAGGAGTCGTCAGGTCCATGGTCCTGTGCAGAGGGGCACCCGCGTGGGCCGACACCCTCCAGAGCACGGTGCTGAGAAAGAGAACTCAGAGGGTGTTGGCAATCCGGGCCCGGCCAGGGCTACCGGACCATCTCCCGGCGAGGGCGGCGTGCCTGTGGCTGGCTCCTTGCCCTGGGACCTGAACGCGAAATCCTCGCGTCACTCTTCTTCTGGCCGCGGAGGCAGGGTCTCAGGAGGGCTTCAGGTAAGCCCCAGAAGGAATAAGGGGCGCAGAGACAGGTCGCTCACTTACTGCAATGCAGGAGTGGGAGTTGCAGCTGGGCACTTCCAGCGCCGGCAAATCGCCACAGTAAAACCACATACGCTTCCGCTCAGTAAAGTGGTGGCTAGAAAGAGGACACGGCTCTCCCCTAACGTTCCGCGCGACGCAGGTTACTCTCAGGACACGGCTGTTTCGGGATACCTGTGCCAGCATTAGCCCGGCAGAGAGCCCTGAGTGCCACCACCAGCGTATGCTGAAGGGAACAGCCCAGCACGCGTTGGAAGGTGCCCAGCCTGGGTCGAGCGCCGAGCTGCCGCATTACGTAGTGTCGTGAGGCTGACCTTTCCTTCCGGCTGTAGTACGCAGGATGCGCCAAAGGCGAAAGGTCGTGGGGCGCCGTCCTTGCTACGAGGACGTATTAGCGGAAGGAGGCCGCGGAAAGGGACCACGAGGCCGAGAGCGCCTGGCTATCCGCAGAAGAGGCCAGGGCGCCGAGAGTGGCGTACGCGCGCAACCTTCCTGACACTGGGCCCTGGGCGGCCCGGCAGGGTGCCTTGCCCGCCGCGGAGAGAAGGGGCTCAAGAGGGAGCGCCATTGCTGTTTGTTCCGGCACGGCGCCTAAAGCGACACCGTTCAGCAACTTGCACCCGGAGAAGAACGAAATTAGGCCACGTCGCCGGGTCGCCGAAGACGTGATCAATTACGCGGCGGCTACAGCGACGAAGAGAAAGGAACAACCGTTGGTTTTTAGTGGGTATACAGCCGCTCATCTTGGTCAGGGGCCCCACATATCCCCCTCACTTTGGCAGCGGGGAATCCATAAGCTGGATTTTTCAACGTAAAAAGGTTAGGTTAGGTTAGGTTAGGTTAAGGTTGGGTTGAGTTAGGTTTCCCGGAAAGAGATAAGGGGCGCAGAGACGAATTGCGCTCCCTTGCAGTACAGAGGAGTGGGAGCTGCGGCTGGAGCATGCCCCAGCGCCCGGCCGTCAAACCATAGAGCCATACGCCCCGTTCACAAAGTGGTGGCTCGAAGAGTTAGGTTGGGTTTGGAGGTTGGGAGGGGTGGGGGGGTTGGTGGGGTTAGGGGCCCGGGGTTGGGGGTTGGGGGAGGAAAGGGAAGGGTTGGGTTGAGGGGGGCGGTGGGTCGGAGAGTTGTTGGGGTGGGTGGGGAAGGGGGGGTTGTTTGGGGGGAGGTAGGCCGAGGGGGGGGGGGGGGGGAGGTTGGTTGGGGGTTGGGGGGGGTGGTTGGGCTGGCTTTTGGTAGGCGTTGGTTGGTTAATTGTTGCATTTTGAAAAGGAGGTTGCGTGACCGGGTGCATTATTGCAGGTTCGTTGACCTGGTAGTTGGCGGTTGGTTGTTTAGGTCGGTTAGTTCTTATTTCTTAGTAGTAAGTTTGGCAGTTAGGTTGATCGGTTGGGTTACGGTTGGTTAGTTGTCTTAGTATTGGTATTGGAGCGTATTATTGGTAAGTTGAGTTAGGTGTTAGGTTAGGTTAGGTTAGGTTAGGTTGGTGGTTGGGTCTAGGTTGGGTTAGTTGAGGTTAGTTGGCAGTTGGTTTAGGTTGGTTAGGTTGGCAGTTAGGTTGGTAGTTAGGTTAGGTTGTTAGGTTGAGTTAGGTTGGCGGTTAGGAGTGGTTAGGTTGGTTGGCGTTAGGCTTAGGTCAGGTAGGTTAGGCACCTGGTAGCCGTTAGGTGGCGCGCCTGGTGGTTGGTGGATAGTTCGTCCGGTTAGGTAGGTCGGCAGGGAGGTTAGCGCTTGGGAGGAGGCTGGACAGGTTGGCGCTTGGGTTAGGCAGTAGGCAGGTTGGTAGGTCGGCGGTGCGAGTCGTTGTTCAGTGGACCAGGGGCCGGTTGGGTCAGGTTAGCGGTTAGTTGGGTCGGTAGGTTGGCTGGTTGGTTGGTAGGTTGGCTGGTTAGGCTTGGCCTTGGTACCGGCAGGTTGGAAGTCAGGTGGTTGGGTTGTTGCTTGGCAGTAGGAGGCTGCCTAGGTCGGTAGGTTGGTAGGTCAGTTAGGCTGGTTGGTAGGTTGGCAGTGGTGCATGGTCAGGTAGGTGCAGGTAGCGGGCTGGTTGTTCGAGTGGGTGCATGCCAGGCAAGGCAGCCGCGGTTAGGTTAGGCAGTTGGCAGCTTGGGTTGGGGCGTTCGTTAGGCTGTCCATTGGGCCAGGTTGGTAGGCTGGTTGGCTAGGCTAGTTGGTTGTTAGGCTGGCTAGGCCAGGTTGTTCGGTACGGTCACCAGTTAGGTTAGGTTAGGTTGCCGTTAGCTTCGCGGTTGGCGGCCAGTCCATGGTAGGGCCTTGGTTAGGTCGCCTTGGCAGAGGTCAGGTTAGGCTGCGGCCAGGTGTGAGGTTGGTGGCGGCAGGCGGTTGGCTTAGCTTGGCAGGTTGGTCCAGGCTAGGATTGGCGTCAGGCTGGCCGGCTATCAGGTGGTTTCGGAGGTTAGGTAAGCAGTTGGTCGGCCGGAGTGGCGTTCGGCGCCAGGCGTTGTTAGGTTAGGTTCCGACTAGCTTATGGTTGGGCTTGCGGGGAGCCGGCCCCGGGGTCAGGTCCGAAGCTAGGTGGCTGGGGGCTTGGCTGGCGTGGCCAGGCCAGGAGTCGTCAGGTGATTGGTTAGGCGGCATAGCTATTAGGTTGAAGGAGGTTGTGCTAGGTGACAAGTGGAGTAGGTTTTAAAGTGTTAGGCGTTTTTAATATTATCTTAACGGAAAGTTGCCAGGTTGATTAGGTATATAGGTGGTAGGTTAAAATTAGTAGGTAGGTTAGGACAGGATTGAATTAGGTTGGAGGCAGGGAGGATGGTATTAGCAGTGGTTGGATTTAGTTGGCGTGGAGGTTGGCTTAAAATATAAAATAAAAATTTATTAAGCAAAATGAAAGTTTGGAGGACTTGGAATTGTGTTTTGGTATCGCCTTTTTATTGGGAAGTTTATAAACTAGGGTTTCAATATCTAATTAGGGGTGTTTCCTTAATCGTTAAGTTTTAGTAATTGGGTAGTTTTCGTGTCGATGCGTTCCCGACGTTAGTCGAAACTGTCCCCTCTGGGTGTTCCGGTGGGGTGTTAAGGTAGACTTCTTTGCAGGGCGGTATTGTTTTCAGTTCTCCAATGGTTTTGCGGAATTGCGAATTCCGGCCGAGGGGCTAGAGGTTGGAAAATTTGAAGTAGGGCTCGGTGATGGTTAAAGGAAATGCTTTGGTTTTCCAAAGGTTAGTTTGTTTGAACTGGTTACATTGGAGGGACAGGTTTGGTTAATTGTATGCTTTCTTTGGCTTGGGAAGTTTCGGCTGGTGGTGGGGTAGCTTGGCAAGGCTGGAGGAGGTTGTTGGTTAGGTTAGGTTAGGTTAGAGTTAGGTTGGGGTTAGAGTTAGGTTAGGAGTTAGGGTTAAGGTTATGGTTGGGTTAGGTTAGGTTAGGTTGAGAAGCTTACGGTTAGGTCTGGGATCTAGGGTTCAGGTTAGGGATTAGTCAGGTTAGCGTTGCCTTAGAGGTAGAGTCCTGCGGTTAGGCTTAGGTAAGCTGCGTTGGCAGTTAGCGGCCAGTGAGGTTGCGGCTGGCGGTGGTAGGTGGTAGGTGGTGGGTGGAGGTAGGAGAGGTGGAGGTAGAGTGGTGGTGGTAGGTTGGTAGGTAGGAGGTGGGTAGGTGGGTGGGTAGGTGGGTAGGTAGGTAGGAGGATGGGTAGGTAGGTGGTGGGTAGGTGGGGAGGGGGTAGGTAGGTAGGTGGTGGAGGGTAGGACAGGTGATCGGTGGGTTAGGTGGCAGGAGGGTAGCGTAGGAGTGGAGGTAGGTAGGTGGTAGGTGGGTGGAGCATGGTAGGTGGTAGGTAGGAGAGGTGAGTGGTGGTGGTAGGTGTGGGTGGGTAGGTAGGTGGTTGGTAGGAGGTAGGTAGGTGGGTAGGTGGGTAGGTAGGTGGAGGGTGGGTAGGTAGGGTGGTGGAGGTAGGTAGGTGGGTGGGTAGAGTGGGTGGTGGATTAGGTAGGAGGTGGTGGTGGGAGGTTGGGTAGGAGGAGTAGGTGGGTAGGTAGGTGGGTGGAGGGGGGGGTGGTAGGTAGGTGGGTGGGATGGCAGGGCTGGGTCAGGCAGGCAGGTGGCAGGAGGTTGGTGTCGGGGAGGGTAGGTTGGCGGTAGGTAGGAGGTGGGTTAGGCAGGTAGGAGGTGGCAGGAGGTGGCAGTGGTAGGGGTGGGGTGCAGGTGGCAGGCAGGCGTGGTAGGAGGGCGGTGAGGTGGCTAGGGAGGCATGGTAGGTTAGGTGAGTGGGTGGTGGTGGAGGTGGCGGCAGGGAGTGGTGGTGGCTAGGCTGGTGGAGGGTGGTGGTTGGTAGGTGGCAGGTAGGGCGGTAGGTGGTAGGGGCTAGGGTTAGGTGGTAGGTAGGTAGGTGGGTAGGTCAGGTTGGAGTAGGCAGGTTGAGTAGGTGGGTAGGCTGGCGGTAGGTTAGGTGGAGTTGGTAGGTTAGGTAGGTAGGTGGTAGCTGGTGGCTGCAGGTTAGGTGGTTAGTGGTTGTTGGTTAGGTTAGACTTGGGCGTGGTTGTGGGTAGCGTTTTTTTTTTTTTTTTAACTTGATTAAACTCATTGTCGCTTGAACGTTTCTAATCATTTCTCTTCTGGAGATATGTCTAACAACTATTTGATACAGTTTCTTGTAAGATGATCCTCATTGATAATGTCACGCATTAACTACTTTACTATAATTAAACTGTTGTTATGCTTTAAATTGTA
>JAGSMT010000925.1:0-28330 GCA_029286875.1 Lamproptera curius | reverse complement strand
AAAAGGGGTTATCATTTTCGTCAAAGGGGGAAATTTTTTGCCACCAAACAAACAAATGCGTATTCGCATCGCCGCCAATGATGGGGTATTGGAACCCCCGTTAAAGCTCAATTTTGTTGTTGATGCCTTTCTTATCCCATAAATTTAAATGCCTTTCTTTTGCCTTTGGTGATAATAAACCAAAGCTATCCCCCTTATTCGCGCTATTCGGAAAAGACTTAAAAATAGGTATGAAAATATTTGCCCAAGTTAAAGGCATTGCCTTTTGGGGTTAACCCCAAAAATTCGACACAAAACTTGTTTTTTTTGTCCAAACCAAAAATTTATGCGACCACTCCAAAGTTAGCACTATTAAAAAGCCCCTTCTACTGCATTTAATCAAAAATTTTAAAGGCCAATTACTTTTAAATGGCCTAATTTTAAATCAAACTTGACCTCAGCCTTTTTCAACTTTTCAACTAATTTTTCTGAAAAAATAGTAATATGAGTATCAATATCCATAGCAATATCAAAATTTTTATTAATAAAGTTCTGCTTTTATTTTGGGCTTCATAGGTCGATTAAAAGGATTAATGGGGTCATCTAAAAAAATCCATATATTTCCAATTAAAAACAGTTGATAATTATTATATTGATTTTTATTATATTTTATTATCGGGATAAATATTTGGATGATAAGAGTTCATCCCACATTTAAAATTTTGAGAAAAACACAAAGCAGATCCAGGGTTAATATCCATATATCTTGTTCCTTCATTTGTATTCCCATGAAAAAAAAATTTCAGAATTTTTTTCTCTCTGAAAAAAATCAAGGTATAAATCCCACCAAAAATCAACGTTTTTGATTTTATTTTCATTAAGAAAATAAAAAATCCTTTTTTTTGGGATAAAATAGGGGAATGATTGGTAATATTTTTATTTTATCCCCTTATTTAAAAAATTTTGCCCGGATTTAAAAAAAATGATGGCGCCCCAAAACAGCCTTCCTATCCCTTTAATTTAAACGTAACAAAGAATTTTGTTGCCTAAAGATAATGATTGCATCAAAATACCCCAAATAATAAAATTGGCTATTTAAATCATTTCGCCCAATTTATTGAATATGTGTTGAAATAAATTTATTGTTTAATTTTGGCCATTTGGGTTCCCCTAAAGTTGGTAAAATCCCAAAAGTTTTTTTTATATTTTTTTATTATAGAAATTGGTTTATTTGAATGAAAATTAAAAATATTAATATTTTTACATGAGGTGAAAATAAATGTAAAGGGAATTATTTATTATAAATTGCCTTTATCTAAGTTTACTTTTGGTGTTGTTTAAAGGGGAAGGCTGGACCGCCTTTTTTATCTTGACGGTATTATACCAAAAAAAAAGAAATTTTTGTTTCCTTCCAAAAAAAAAAAAATTACTACCCATCATTTCATTTTTATGAACCTTCGGACAGCGATGGTTAGGGATTGTTACTTTCCGCTTTTGGTTAAAAAAAACCTATATTCACTTTCTATTAATGGGTTATATTGAAAACGATCTTTTTTATATGAAGAACCATAGAAAGACTTGTTCCTAAGGAAAAAAATATTTTAATTTTGTAATGATAATTGTTTGTTCTGAAATCGAAAGTTTTTCTTACAAAGAAGACTTAGTTGATAGCAATTGTTCAATAGCTGTAAATGTTTTAATAAATTAAAAATTCATATTATTGGCTTCCTACTGATAATGTTTTTACTGACTGTCAATTTAAAAAATACAAAGATTACACAATTGTTGGGCACAGTTTTTAAAGCAATTAAAAGTAAATAAATAAAACACAAATATCCCAGAAATGTAACTTTTTTGAAAGTTTTTACCTACAACTTTAATTAAATTTATTTTATCAATAAACATTATAAAATTGTTTTGTGGACATTTATAATTCTTAGATCTTATTTCAAATTTTGTAGGACCTATTTTTTTACATTGGTACCAAAAACTAACAATTAATCTGATGATCCTTATCATGACCAAATGAAAGTTTCAATTGTACCACCAGCCCATTTCCTCCAGTTGTTAAAATATGCAACATCTTCTCCAGACGGAATTATACCTTTTATATTGTTGATATAAAGATGATTTAAAGATTGATCAAAAAATAACGTTATCTAATTCAGCTTCGCTAAAAATCTGAGTTTTCAGTTGCTCAACGTCCCACCTAAAGGATTAAAGTATGACGTAGTTTTATAGATTTTTAGCAGGAAATGTCTGTTCCCTAATAAGTTAATTGGAAAACTTCTCCCTTTAAACTGGCCATTTGAACTAATCTTTTAAATCTAATTTCGGATTAATTTCTTTTCCATCAGAAACTGAAAATTAACAAAATCTTTTTAATAAATTGACCATTTTCATAAGAAGCCAGAAATACCAGAATATTCTGCTGGTGCCTGGAAAGGAAAAGCAACAGCGTTTTAATATCTTTAATCAGTAAGATTTTCAAAAACATAAGCAACTCAATGATATCACGAAAATAAGAGATTTCTGACCGCATAGAAATATTTTCATTTTTAATAAAACAGACCGCCACCAGCCAAACCGCAAGACTATCTTTGCATATACTGGATAGCAGCTGAAAAAAAAAAGAGTAATAATTTTAAAATAATTTACTGAGAACTGGTATTGGCTCCACCCTCAATTTTCTATAATTTAACTTGTGTAGTTTGTTTTGTTAAATAATCAATCTTTCGATTTCATCACATAGTTAAGTTCAATTTGAACCTGCCTTTCATAATAAATTGAGCGTTGGTTCAGAATATTTATCGTTTATAAGGAAAACAATGTTAAAAATTGTTTCCCCTTTAACGACCATTGATAAATTGAATATGAAATTGTGATGTTTCATAAAGGTGGTATTCTATAACCGTGGTGGGTTTAGGCATATCGCAGCCTTAAACTAAAACAAAACTTGGCTATTATTTTGCTTTATTAAGGGCTGATGCAACATCTTCTAGCAAGTCATCGGTATCTTCCAAACCAATAGAAAAACGCAATAGGCCATCTGTAACCCCAAGTTCGGCGCGTGCTTCTGCCCCTATGCTTTGGTGGGTGGTTGTTGCAGGGTGGGTGATAATGCTTCTAACATCGCCAAGATTATTAGAAATAAGCGGAATGGTAAGCCCATTACAGAACTCAAAGGCTGATTTTTTACCGCCTTTTAATTCAAAAGCAATCATGGTTGAACCAGCGCTCATTTGGCGGGCGATAATATCGGCCTGCGGATGATCTTTGCGCCCTGGATAAATGCACTTTGATACGGCTGGATGATCGGCAATAAGATCAGCAATTGCACCGGCAGATTTGGTCATTTGATTGACCGCAAGGGCATCGTTTCCAAGCCTTTCAGCATAACCCATGCGGTAAAAGGACTCATTGCTGGCCCCGTATGGCGAAAATAATTTTGTAAATTGTCAGTAATCCATTCTTTGCTGATAGGATAGCACCGCCCAAACAGCGCCCCTGCCCATCAATATGTTTGGTTGTTGAATACACAACCACATCAGCGCCAAGTGCTAGAGGCTTTTGATAAAGTGGTGTTGCAAAAACATTATCAACAATGACAATTGCACCTACATGATGGGCAATTTTGCAAACGGCCTCAATATCAACAATTTCTAAAGTTGGATTGGCTGGCGTTTCAAAGAAAATCAAACTGGTTTTTGGTGTCACTGCCTTTTGCCAATTTTCAATTTTTGCGCCATCAATAATCGTGACATCAACACCAAAACGGCGCAAAACCGTGTCGATAATATAATGGCATGAACCAAACATCGCACGGCTTGCCACCACATGATCGCCGGCTTTTACAGTGCATAAAATTGCATTGGCAACTGCCGCCATGCCCGAGGCAACAGCGCGCGCTTCTTCCGCCCCTTCCATAATACACATCTTTTTTTCAAAAACATCATTGGTTGGGTTGGCATAGCGTGAATATACAAAACCCGGATCTTCACCATTAAAGCGATTTTCAGCCAGTTCAGCGGTTTCATAGGTGAAGCCTTGGGTTAAAAAATAGCTTCGAAACTTCAAATTGCGTGCGCGTTACCGCCATGAACCATTTCAGTCGCTGCATTATATTTGCGTTTGGGATCAGGTCATCATGCCAGTCTGTCAATTCATATAACAAAACCATGGATAACCAAGTAGTAAAATGGATAAATACCAAAATTTACTATTTTCTAGCTTTTCAAATGCCATCAATAACATAATATAAGGACTATGGCTTATGAAAGACTAGACTTTTATGGCTTTGTAAATTAATACCAACCAAAAAACCGCAAAATGCTTAAAAAGCTACGGCCTTTTAGCATTTTTTTTAAAACGTGGCTGCAAGCCGGCCGGCCAAATCACCACGGTATATTGACTTTAAAACTCTTGCAAGGATCCGTCAATTGCTGCAAAGGTTTCAAAGATCATATTTTGTTGTAGAATAGGAAAAGAATGCACCGCGCGACTGGAATTCTTGCTGATAAAGACCTTGCAGCACTTTTAGCCAATGGCGGCCTCATGACTGCCATGCCTCTTGATGATGACCAAATCCAGCCCGCAAGTTTGGATTTGCGCCTTGGCAACCGTGCATTTCGGGTGCGTGCCTCTTTCATGCCCGGCCCTCATACCAAGGTCAAGGATAAGCTTGATAAGTTTACCTTACATGAATTTGACTTAAGGCAAGGCGCGGTGCTTGAAACGGGCTGCGTTTATATTGTTCCCTTGCTTGAAAGTCTTGCGCTACCTGCCGATATTTCCGCTTCAACCAACCCTAAAAGTTCAACCGGCCGCCTTGATATTTTCACCCGTATTATCACCGATAATGCGCAGGAATTTGACAAAGTGCCTTTGGGCTATCAGGGCCACTTTATCTGGAATTAGCCACGCACGTTCCTATTCTTGGCACCGGTTCGCGCTTGTCCAATTCGTTTCGTAAAGGAGTATCCTTTATTAAGCGAAGCAGAATTACAGGCATTACATGAAAATGAAGCGCTGATTTGATAAAATACCCGCAATATTAGTGGGGCGGCGTTGCATTATCGATTGATCTAAGCGTGACGCCAATCATCTTATTGGCTATCGCGGCAAACGCCATACGGGCGTTGTTGATGTGGATAAGAAAAACGCCCATAATGTGCTTGATTTTTGGGAACCAATTTATGATCGTGGCAGCCGCGATCTTGTGCTTGATCCTAATGAGTTTTATATTCTTGTTTCAAGAGAAGCTGTGCATGTACCGCCGCTTTATGCGGCGGAAATGACCCCCTTTGATCCGTTGGTAGGTGAATTTCGCGTCCATTATGCCGGATTTTTTGACCCGGGCTTTGGCCATAGCGCCGCAGGTGGTACTGGTAGCCGCGCCGTTTTGGAAGTGCGCAGCCATGAAGTGCCCTTTATTTTAGAACATGGTCAAATTATTGGCCGCCTTGTTTATGAACATATGTTAGAGCGCCCACAGGCCCTTTATGGCAGTGATTTAAAATCCAATTATCAAGCGCAAGGCTTGAAACTATCCAAGCATTTTAAAGTAAGTTAGAGCGTTTTTGAAAGGTGAAGCGATTTTGCCAAAACAGGTCAACTAATGGATTAGAGCGCCGATCTGATCCAATCAGATCGGAAATCTCTCAGAGCGTTTCCGAAAAGTGTGGAGCGGTTTTCGGACAAAAAACGCTTAACAACAATGATTAGAGCGCCGATCTGATCAATCAGATCGAAATGCTCTAATGGCAAAGCGCACGGAGCCATCGGGCTTATGAAAATTCTTTATATTTCATCAAAAAGGCAGCGTTACCGCTGCCTTTTTTCTCTTCATGTTGAATATTATTCTACCACTGCGAAACGGCTTTGCTATCGAGAAATTCTTCAATTCCCCAAATGCCACCTTCGCGGGCGCGGCCAGAACTTTTAACGCCGCCAAAGAAGCATTGGCGCGGCAAGCCTTTGCCATTCACGGCCACCATGCCAGAGCGCAAAACGCGGGCAACGCGGCGGCATTTTTCTCCATCTTGTGATTGGATATAATTGGTGAGGCCATATTCCGTATCATTGGCAAGGCGAATGGCTTCTTCCTCGCTGTCAAAGGGCATAATGCATAAGACGGGCCCAAAAATTTCCTCGCGATAAATACGCATATCTTCGCGCACATCGGCAAAAATGGTCGGCCGCACATAATAGCCTTTGGCTAAATGATCAGGGCGACCAACGCCGCCACAAAGCAGCGTTGCGCCTTCATCAATACCCGCTTGGATAAGGGCTTCAATCTTATCAAATTGCGCTTTCGATACCACAGGGCCAATATGATTGCCAGCTTCTTTTGGATTGCCAATTTTAACACTTGCACCAAAACTCCTGGCAAATTCCACCGCTTTTGCATAAAGTGGACGCTCCACCATCATACGGGTTGGCGCATTACAGCTTTGGCCGCTATTGTTAAAGCAATGCAAAATGCCGCGTTTAATGGCATCTTCATCAGCATCGGCAAAGATAATATTGGCACCCTTGCCACCAAGCTCCAAGGGCGACACGCTTTAAAGTTTTGGCGGCATTTTCAGAAATGGCCTTGCCTGCTCTAGTTGAACCGGTAAAGCTGATCATTTCCACATCTGGGTGACCTGATAGGCATGAACCAACACCCGCACCATCGCCATTAACCAGATTGAAAACACCTGCTGGAACGCCAGCTTCGTCAATAAATTCGGCCATCAGCAGCGATGACATCGGCGCAATTTCCGATGGTTTTAACACCATGCTACAGCCAGCAAGAAGGGCTGGAATAACCTTCAAAGTGACTTGGTTCATTGGCCAGTTCCATGGCGTGATCAAGCCAACAACGCCGATCGAATCATAAACAAGCGCGCCTTCACCCTCTTCATTTAACGGGCGCACAAATTGAAATTTTTTGAAAGCGGCAATAAAATCTTCAATGTGGCATTTGCCAACTTCGGCCTGCTGCGACAAAGCCATGTCGCTTGGCGCCCCCATTTCATAGGTAATCGCGTCTGCCATTTCCTTGATGCGGCGGTTATAAACGGCTAAAATTTTCTCAACATAGGAAAGGCGCTCGTCAGGGGTGGTTTGTGACCACGAGACAAATGCCCGCTTTGCCGCAGCAACGGCATTATTGGTGTCTTCGATGCCACCAATGGAAATAACCGCATAGGCTTCTTCCGTTGCCGGATCAATAACGGCTAAATCGTTTTTTTGAATAGGATCAACCCATTTACCATCAATATAAAATTGGCGTTTCTCAATCATGCTAATTCTCCCATATTATTATCATAAAACTTTGGACCAACCAAAATTCGGTTATCACTTCCAATTGCAGATCATGTTAAAAACAACCTAACCATTTTTAAAAGTGTTGCATTTTAACAGCTTACCATTCTAACAGCTTTACATTGCAATAATGCTATCGGCAATGATCCTATAATAGATCACAATTGAACCAATGTAGAGGATCGATTTAGATATTGCTTTAGCCATTTTACCAATAAGCAATTCAAACCAAAGAAACGACCCTCTTGCTAGAGCTCAACAATCTGTCCTTTTAAACTGGATAGTCTTTGCCACGGATTCAAGCCCTTGCCAAGGATTTCAATCTATAACAACGTCCGTAAATTAAATGCCATAATTTGATAAAAGTTATATAATTTGATCAAATTTATAGAAAATTTTATCATTATTTTCAATATTGTTTTACTTTTAAATAGGGGTCTATCAACATAGGCTACAAGCTAATCACCAAGCGTTGCTGCGGAAAACTCTTACACCGCTTAAGCATTTGACATTATTTTTACCTTGCTGCTTGCAACAACCGCAACCTGTTGGATGGTTTGATGAGCGTGGCTCGTTTTGCTTTTCATTGGTGGCATAGGCGATGCGCTTGACGGCGCTCGCCATCCATTGGCGCTTTTACCAAACCGTTTAAGCCGGCCGCAATTAGGCTAGCTGCGCTAAATCAGATTTATCCATTGGCGATAGTTCGAAAAATACCACAATCTCCGCATTCATAATCCCAAATCGGCATTTTATGTCTCCCACCGCATCAATTTTCATTTGCGTAATGATTAGCGGCTGATGTTGAACTTATGTTGAACTCCAAAGGTCAGTTTTAGTCCAACTATTGATGAATTGGTTTTTCGAACGTTGATGGAAAGCCATAGTTGAAATATATTGAAAAAGTTCCTCATTTATAGCAGGATATTCCTTAATCATAAGAATAGGCATATCGACTGCCATTAATGAATTTTGCGGACCGTCATTGCCTGGATTAATATCAAAATCAAAAATTCGGTTGGAGCCTAAAGTTGCACAAGAATTTGGAATATCTACAACGGCGAAAATGCCTTGCGCAGGAGCCGAGCCAAGAATGGAATAGCCTGGCGCCCGAATAACCAAATTTTTCATATTTCAATGGATTAAGAAGGTTAATAAGGATATTGGCATCAAGATAATGCTGCCCCTTTCATAACGGAAATGTTTAAAATCAGAAATCTCATAAGACCGGGATGGCGATGGTTTAAAATTGGGACGAAGCCATTTTTCGCCGTCCCATAAATTGACACGAATAAACCACCCACCAAACATTTTTAACCGGGCCAAAAAAGGTAATTTCCATCGTTTAAAAGATACCCGGAAGATTACACCATCGCATAGACGGGAAAAAAACCGCCCGCGTGAAGATCCAAGTCCACAAGCCGCCATGCTCGCGGGTTCGGTACGCCCTCGGCGCAACGGGCCCCATAATTTTCAGCTTTTAAACCCTAAATGGCCGTTCCAAATGGTGATTGGAAGAGGTTACGCGTTGGGATTGGGGCAATCCGCGCTCGCGTTTTCCAATCGTCCAATAGTTTACGAGGCAATGCCAATGCCCTGAAGGACCCGCAAATAACCCCGGAATAGAGCGTCGGGTAAAGCCCTTCATAATGCCAAATGGATTTTTCCATGAGAAAATAACTTAAAAAACCACCGCTTTTTTGAAAAAGCCTTCCCTTCGCCCTTCCAGGTTCCGCATCAAGAATATGTTTAAAAGATCGCCGGTTTTGCCCTTTTAGAACCCCCGATTAAACGGTGGTAAATCGCATCGCGAATATCCGGCACTATTTATTTTTTAACCCGCCCCGCCAATCTCGGTTTCATCAAAATCATCCCTGGTTCTTGAAGGATTGGTTTCAGGATGCCAATTAGAAGATTTGTTTTTGTTGCGGTTGTTAACATAACCGAAATTAATGTTTTCCATATTTTCCTATTTTATTTTATCTTTTTTTCTTATATAATTTGCGAAAAAAAAAGGCACCAATTCAAATCCAGCCTTTCACCAACATCGGAACAAAGGATGGCGGCTGTTTCACTTTGGCAAAAAGCCCAATATGATTAGGGGGGGTGTTCATCAATTTTTTATTCCGCATGGTTTATTGATTTACCCCATCTAATAATAAAGAAAGAGTGCAGTACTCCAATCTCAAAACCAAAAATGGAAGGTACGTGAAAATATGTTTAAGATCCAACTTAAACCACTTTTAATCGATTTTATTTCCCATTGACCATTTTCTGCTCGATGTTTAAATTTTGACAATCTTATTGAGATGAAAGCCAAGCGCGCTTTTTATGTGCCGGCATGATGAATAATTTGACCACAAGAAATTATTTTTAAAGGGAAAATAATTGGAACAAAAGGAAGTTTCATCACATTGGCCGTTTTACCTTTATCTCAAACCTTTTCATGTCGAAGAGGCAAAAACAAATCAAAATTCTTTTTTTATTATTCCCACGAAAATCGCAAGGGGGTTTTTTAAAAAATCTGCTTTGAACGCAATACGCCTTCGTTTAAATTATCCAACCAAAGATAAACGGTTAAGGGGTACGAGCAGAAAATGCCCGGGATATAGCCCCCATCAAGGAAATTTCCTGATCTTATTAATGTGATTATCCTTGGCTGCCAAATGGGCAGATCAACCTCACCCCGTTAAAAGTTTTACAATCCCTACAACGGGGAAAAAGGCCCTTTGAAATTTGTCAGCGTCAAGGGGGCGGGCATCACGATTATGAATCGGCCAAAGGCAGGCCTCGCACCACATCAGTCCTGCGGGAAAGGGAAATGCTGAGCCACAAGTCAAAAATTGGTTGAATGAAGTAGCGATTTGAAAATAATTTTGGAGATAAAAGATGAAAAATATCACATTGAATAATGGCGTTGAAATGCCAATTTTATGGTTCTACGATTAGCGATCTTGCAGAATGTGAACGCTCTGTTCTTGATGCTTTGGATATTGGCTACCGCTTAATTGATCCGGTGTATCATAATGAGACGGGGTTTAAAGCTTTAACCAATAGGCGGAAAAGATCTTTTTGCCAAAAGGGTAGAAGATAGGGGTTTGAACCCAAAGGGCTTTGAAACGATCCAAAAAACCCAACCTGACTTCTTGATTTTACTTATCCCCAAATTTTTTGGCCCGTGGCGCGCCAAAGAACAGAACAAGGAAAACGGGTTTTTGTACTTTTATTCAGATCGGCTTGTTGATTTTGGCCTCCATAACCAGATTACCCCGATGGTTAATCAGGTTGGACGCACCCTTTTCCCCAACAAACGAAGTATAAATCAGAAAAATACGTGGATTGAATTTAAAAATTTAAGGAAAAAATATTTTTTCCAACCCATTGCTCGAAGTAATTGCCGATAAACACCAAAAATCTATTGCGCAGGTGGTATTGCGTTGGCTCAATCAACGCGGTGTCGTTATCATTCCCAAATCTGTCAAAAAACAACGCATGCAGGAAAATATGGCAATTTTTGACTTTCTTCTTGATGACCAAGATATGGCCGCCATCGGGTTGCTTGATCAAAAAGCAAGCAGCTTTTTCAACCATCGTGATCCCAATATTGTCGAAAGCCTTGGCACACGCAAATTGCAAAATTAAGATTGGAGCATTGACATGAATATTCTTATTTTAGGTGCAGCGGGCCAAATCGGCCGTATGTTAACCAAAGATCTGTTGGCGCAAACCAACCATCATCTTACGCTTTTTGCCCGCAATGCAACGGCGCGCATTGCGCTCAAAGATCCGCAGCGCCAAACCATTATCAATGGTGACTTTCAAGACAAGACAATTCTCATAGAGGCAATGCAGGGCGTTGATATTGTCTATATTAATGACATGGGTACCATTGCCTCAACCCAAGCGATTGTGAGCGCTATGCAAGCAAGCGGTATAAAGCGGGTTATTGCAGCCTCAATTCTTGGTATTTATGGCGAGGTTGCCGGTGCGTTTGGTAAATGGAATACCAAAATGATCGGCGGCGCGGGAACTGAGCGGCAAGCCAAATCAGCCGCTGTCATTGAGACCTCTGACCTTGATTACACTTTGCTAAGACTGACATGGCTTTATAATGAAGAAGGCAATAAAAACTATAGTCTTACCCAAAAGGGCGAGCCTTCATTGGCACAGAGGTGACACGGCAAGCCGTGAGCCAACTTATTGTTGATATTATCCAATGCCCAGAATAACGTCCTAAAAGTTTGGCGTGGTGAACCAAAAAAAAGGGAAGCCCTCATTTTACTAAGGGATGACCAAACCTCGCGTTGGCCGGAATTTCGATTCAAAATAAAAAACCATACGTTGATATATCTTTTAAATAAAGAACTCGCTTATCCAAAGGAAAAATGATGAAATATCGTGAATGGACCGTGGATTAACTGTTTCAAAGGCAGGAATCCTGAATTTAAGTTTTACCCCGGAACAACGAAAAATAAAAATACTTAGCAGCCGTTGACCGTATTAGTTTTTGAACAGCCGAAGCCTTGGACCAAGCAAATGAAAAACTGGTTGGAGAAGGTTTCAAGCCGTCGTGAATTATTAAAGAAAATTTGGTTTCAAAATTGAAAATGGCGACCTGGGTCATAGCCATCCCAAAAAATTCCCAATTAAGGTTCCCAAAATTTAAAACCGATTATATTGACTTATTTTATCCCGCGTGGATCCAATTCCACGAAGATGTGGCAGGGGAAGATCTTTGCTGAGGTAAATTCGCCATATGCTATCGGAGCAGGCGCCAAAATTCGCCGCGCCCCATGTATTCACCAGTAACTCTGGCAAATCAATTTTTGCGGACGAGAACCTGAAGGGAAGTAGGCCTTTGTGGAATTAGGAATGGCTTTGGCCATGGGCCCTTTGGTCGGGATTTTGACAGGAACATTGACGCAACAACAAAATTTGATAGCGGTCCACGATTGAGCAAATTTTCGCTTTCAGCCGCAAGCGATTGAAGGAATAGCCTTGGTTACGGTTTTAGCCAATGGCTAAAAGCAAAAAAGCAACTTCGGTTCAAATAGCATTGGCTTTCTGCTGCTCATAAGCGGATTTAACCTCCCCGGATGGATAAAATCACCCAATTGGATGAAAATTTAAAAGCATTGATTTGAACCTCAGCAACAAGATCTTGATGAAATCGATATGTACAACCAATCAAGATAGAGGAAAGCTTGATGATGGTTTCTTGCAATGTCGAATAAATTTCTTGGCTATTTTAGATAGGTGCTTAATAATCCATGAAATGTGAGCCAGTTCGCTGCATCAAAGTGTAAAAACAAAGCCTGGTTTTGTCCTTCGGCTTTATTTTACGCATAATGATAAAAGATTAATTTGACAATTTAGCCATGACTTCGTCGCTAACTTCAAAATTAGCATAGACATTTTGCACGTCATCATCATCTTCAAGCACATCAATCAGCCTTAAAAGCGATTGTGCCTTATCTTCATCAACCGGCGCCATGGTTAATGGCTTCCAAACGGTTTTGATTGATTCAGCTTCACCAAGGGTTGCTTCAAGATTTTTCGATACTTCGCCAATATCTTCAAAAGCGCAAATAATGGTATGGCCTTCTTCGTCAGAGGTTACATCTTCAGCGCCAGCTTCAATTGCCGCTTCCATAATATCATCGGCACTGCCAGCTTTGGCTTTATAAATTATCTCGCCAACGCGATTAAACATAAAGCCAACCGAACCAGTTTCGCCCATTGCACCGCCAGATTTGGTAAAGGCCGAGCGCACATTAGAGGCGGTACGATTGCGATTATCGGTCAAAGCTTCAACAATAACGGCAACGCCGCCTGGGCCATAACCTTCATAGCGTACTTCATCATAATTTTCAGAATCGCTACCTGACGCTTTTTTAATAGCGCGATCAATATTATCCTTAGGCATGGATTGCGCTTGGCTTCTGGAGGCAAGCCAGACGCGATATTCTGCGGGTCGGAAGTTTGCTTGGCGGCAACGGTAATTTCGCGTGCCAATTTCGAGAACATTTTCGAGCGCATCGCATCTTGTCGACCTTTACGATGCATAATATTTTTAAACTGTGAATGGCCAGCCATGGCACTCCTGCTTCCGGTTTACTGGCATTATTATCGCAAAAGGCGATTAATGCAGTTTGTTTGACAAAATCGATAGATGATATAAGCCTTGCCCTATCACTTACCCACTAAAGCACTTTATTCATTTTAACCAAATAATATGGACGATGTTATCCAAGCTATCATGGATAAAATAACTTGGCGTGTTTAATGAGTTGCTTTTATGTTGTTTTTGACCATAAAAAAAGCCCCTTGAAGGAATTTCGTAGCTTTTTTTCAAAATTTATCAGTCCAATCTGTATATATCACTCAATTCAACACTATATAACAAGCAAGAAATGATTTCTTTGGCGCTGCATGGGGGCAAAATCAAAGGATGAAGACGGACCTTTTCTATAATGAACAAAAGTAAATAATCACTGCTCAGCCATTGCGGTTATTGTTGCATATGTTGTAAAAGCAAATTTATCCCAAATTTTTAGTCATCATCGCGCTCTTTAGCCCTATATTCAAGATAGAGTAGAATGAAAAACAATTTACATCTTATGTGCCCATTTGAAATAGCTATTAAACACCCAGATTATTTTAATTATTATAAGGCTCTAGACTAGCAGAATGTATACATTTCGAATAAAATAATTCAATTCAAGTTCATCACAGTCTCTTCAACCCATTGTTTCTTTTAAGATGATAATCAAAATATGGGTGATACCATAATTTAAGTAGCCCTTTACAGAAACTCCAAAGACCATACCATTTAAGGATTGTCCTTAGCAAATTCATTTGTCCTTGATTTAATTAAAATCTTTGAAACCAAGTCAAAACCATTATTCCAGCCCATCAGTAATTATGCTTTCAAGGATATTTTCCACGATAACATCTTGTAATGTTTCCTTTTACAGTCTGGCTATTTCGTATAAACGGATTCCTTTCAAATGGTCCAAAAACAGGTTTTTAATGTTCCGCGCCCGCGGTTTTAGTTTCCGGAAATTGGCCGTTGGTTGCGCCAAAAACTCATCTATTTTCCTGCCAAAAATTGAGCAGTAATGAATTTGATGACGTAAATATTACGAAATGCATATACCAACAATTGATGGTATTGGATTGAAACCCAAAAAGGTGTTTTTGACGTGGAAATCCAGGCAAAGCAGGAAATTATTTTAATTTATAGTTCAACTTTCTGTTTTATTCATTTAAATAGCTCAACAGGAGATAAACTGATTAGAGCCATTTATAAAATAGAATTTTCCTTTATTGTTTTTTGACACTTAATTGTTTCCCCATTTAAAATGTCATCAAACTTTACTATGTTATTAACAGATCGCTATTGATCCATATTTTAAATTGGTCAATTGATCCGTTTCAATATTGAGCCTATCCTATGATGGTCAAATGATGTGTTTATAATGGGGTATTTAAAAACGACTATGCATAAAACATTAAATGACGTTCCTTCAAACACCAAACAAACACTTTGAATTTTGAATAAATCTTGGCCTTGATTGATCTTTTCCTTGGTGAAAAAACCCATTGGAATGTAAAAGGCCCTCGTTTCATCCAGTTTGAAATGTCGATACTTTCCCCTGGGGTGACAATTTGACCAAATTGGAACGCGTCCCAACGGGCCCTTTGGAACAACCGAGGTTCCAAAGCACATTTTTGAAGCCTTATCCAACGGATATTTATAAGGTTGAAAACCATATTGCCGCTTTGATCGAGCGTTATGGCGAGGCGGCAAATTTTGTGCGCAAAGCAATTGAAGAAGCCGATGAAGCCGGCGATCTTGATACGGCTGATATTTTCACGGCCGCATCACGCACATTGGATAAGAATCTTTGGTTCCTTGAAGCCCATATTCAAGAACCAAAATAATCAGTTTTTAAACCATTTACTAAAAAATAGGCTTTGCTTTCAAAGCCTGTTTTATTTTGAACGGCGATCACTAGCCGCATCGATAAATTATACAATTGGCGCAATAAATGGATTGGTGCGTTTTTCATTTCCAATGGTGCTACCAGGGCCATGGCCGCATAAAAAACCAACATCATCACCTAAGGGCAAAACTTTACTTTTAATCGAGTGAATTAATTGTTGATGATTCCCGCGCGGCAAATCGGTGCGCCCTATGGAGCCATGAAATAAAACATCGCCCATAATTGCAAAGCGCAATTCTTCATTAAAAAATATAACATGGCCCGGCATGGCCTGGTGTATGGAGAACCTTAAATTTATGGCCGGCACAATCAAGCACATCACCATCAGTGAGCCAGTGGTCAGTTTTACAATTGCGCATTTTGTCTTTGATGTTATAGGCTTTGGCAGTTTCCTCAACCATATCAAGTAAAAATTCATCATCCTTTTGCGGGCCGATAATTTCAACACCCAAGGCTTCCTTGGCATCCATTGCGGCACCCACATGGTCAAAATGACCATGGGTTAACCAAATGGCTTCAATTTCTACATTTTGTTGTTTTATTGCTTGTAAAATAGAGGCAAGATCGCCACCTGGATCGACCAAAACGCCTTTTTTACTTTCCTCATCAAATAAAATGGTGCAGTTTTGTTGAACCATAGTGACTGGTATAATATGCGCTTTGAGCATTGCCATAAGCTTCGTCCTATTTCGCTATCATTTCATATTAATTTACATTATGATATGGGGAATTTTTATGTTTTATACAAGATGGATTGTTCATGCCCTCATTGCCGATAAAAAACCATTAATGCTAGCGAAACGGACCATATTGCGGTTATGGAATTATTATTTTATGCCTATCAAGATTTTACCGCCGATCCTGATCGTTTATTAGTAGAATTGGGATTTGGGCGCGCGCATCACCGTGTTTTATATTTTGTCAGCCGTCGCCCAGGCCTTACCGTAGCCGAATTATTAGATGTTTTGGGTTTCCAAACAACTTGGGCGGTTTTGTTGATTGATGATGATTATATTTTTAAAAAGCGGGATTAAAGACCGGCCATGTTTATCCCACCAAAAAAGGGCGCGATTTATCGCTAAAATTTCGCAGCGTCAGCGCAAAACGCGCCAAAACAAGCAAACCTTTTGACGTCTGCGAATCCTTTTAGCTGGATGCTTAGGATAGGGCGAACCTAATTATAACCAGACCCAATATTATAAAGGATTGTTGAATTTAAAGTAGATAATTTATAATTTAGAGTTTTAAGGAAATTTGGTCCTTTTGGATCAAAAGGAACAAAGCACATTCATCTTTTTGCTAAAGCCTTGATTATAGGGTGAAAAGTGGCACCAAATTTTATAGCGGGAAAAAAATTATTAAATAATTTAACCAGAATGACATTTATAGGATGCTTTTATGACCGATAGCCAGACCTTTAATATTGCTGATAATGCTGCCCATATTTGGTTGTTGATGATGATACCCGTATCCGCAGTCTGCTATCACAATTTTTACAAAAAGTGGTTTTCGTGTTTCTGTCGCCGCCACGGCTGACGAGCAAGGCGTAAACTCGCCGGCCTTGATTTTGATTTATTGATTGTTGATGTGATGATGCCGGGAAACCGGGATTTCGTTCACCCGCTCATTAAGGAAACCAAGGATGTGCCGATTTTAATGCTCACCGCTTTGGCTGAAACGGATGCGCGCATTGACGGGCTTGAAGCGGCGCCGATGATTATTTGCCAAAGCCCTTTGACCGACGCGAATTATTATTGCGCATCAATGCTATTTTGCGCCGTGGTAGCCAAGCCAGCCAACCGGCGATAGAGCAGATTGTTTTTGGCCCCTATACATTTTTTATTCCAAGGCGCGAGCTTAAAAAGTCTGGTGAAATTATTCACCTTACCGATCGTGAACAGGAAATTATGGCGATTTTTGCTGCCCGTGTTGGTGAAACTATTCCCCGCCAAGAACTTGCTGGCGGCGAAGGCGAAGTGGGTGAGCGCACCATTGACGTGCAAATTAACCGTTTGCGCCGCAAGGTTGAAAATGACCGAGCAATTCCCGTCTGGTTGCAAACAGTGCGCGGCATTGGCTATAAATTGGCGGTTGAACATTAGGCGATTGCTATGGAAGCACCATGGACCAAATTAAGCCGCTTTATCGCGGCGCGCATGCCAAAGCGGCTTTATGCGCGCTCACTTATCATCATCATTGCACCAATGGTTTTGCTGCAATCGGTGATTGCCTATGTCTTTATGGAGCGCCATTGGCAAATGGTGACCGAGCGCTTGTCCATGGCTGTGGTTCATGACATTGCCGCTATTATTGATGTTATTGAAACCTATCCGCAAGACGCTATTTACAATAATATTATTCGCATTGCCCAACAAAGAATGGGGCTTAATATTTCCATTTTACCTCCCGATCCCTTGCCGCCGCCCGGGCCAAAACCGTTTTTTGCAATCCTTGATTATTTCTTGAGTGAAGAAATTACCAAGCAAATTAATCGACAATTTTGGATTGATACGGTGGGCGATTCCGATCTTGTTGAAATTCGTATTCGCCTTGATGATAAGGTTTTGCGGGTTTTTGCCACCCGCAGCCAGACCTATGCCTCTAATACCGGTATTTTCTTAAGCTGGATGGTGGTAACGGCGCTTGTCTTGCTGGTCATTGCGATTTATTTTCTACGCAGCCAAATTAAACCCATTCAACAATTGGCAGAAGCCGCTGATAGTTTTGGTAAAGGGCGACCTCTGCCTGAAGGCTTTGAGCCACGCGGCGCGGAAGAAGTGTTGCGGGCAGGCATTGCCTTTTTGCGCATGCGCGAGCGTATTGAGCGGCAAATTGGCACCACCATGCTTTCCGGTGTAAGCCATGATCTACGCACCATTTAACCCTTTAATTGAACTTGCCCTGGCGGATTGTGATACGCCCTAGAACAAGATGTCAATGATATGCAAAATATGCTTGAAGGCTACCTTGCTTTGCTCTGTGAAGGGCGGAAGAGGTGGGCACCTGATCTTGAGGTCCGTCATAGGTGCAAGACGAAGCCAATTTGCGCGAGCGCGGCTTTGCCTTTGAAATTCATGGCAACCCAGTGGTCAATGTGCGCCCTAATGCTTTTACGCGCTTAATCGCCAATCTTGTATCGAATGGTTTTCGCTATGCCAAAAATATAGATGTCACTATCAATCATGATGACCATAAGCTCACCCTTTATGTTGATGATGATGGCCCAGGTATTGCTGAAAAATATGCGGAGAGTTTTAGGCATTTTTTGGAAAGGACCAACCAAGATGCAAGCGGCACCGGCCTTGGCCTTCCATTGCCCCGGAATTGCCCCAATTTAAATGGCGGATGTCACCATGAAAAGCCCCAAGGGGGTTTGGTTATTATTGAGGTTCCGCCAAAAAAACTTATAGAAGTGGGGGGGGTGGCTTTGGTTTTTTAAAAGGAAGGCTTTGGAAAAACGGGTAAAATGTTAGAGCGTTCTGAAATCAATCGAAATCCCTAAAGTAACTTTAAAAGATTTTCCCCGGGTTATCCGGGTGCGCGCGGCTTTGATGTTTTTGGGCAAGTTTCGCAATGCCGAGGGGCAAAAATTTTTATTTTATTAAATTGACCATGGTAAGCCCATAAGCCCAATGGTGAATAAAAAATCATCAAATATAGCGTTGTGGGATATCAATAGGGTGGGCGGCTTTGAAAGTCTCCATCACCGTAGTGTTTGTTTTTTAAACCATCTTCCAAAACAGGGCGGCGTTGTTTGCCGGCAAGATATAAAAATGCGGAAAGAACTTTGTTGGGTTAACGTTGATGGCATTTTGGCAATGGCAAATATTTTTGAAGCCGATTTTTGGCCGCCGCTCTTTTTGCCCAAAAAAAGCGGGTTTTTAAATTTAAAATCTTATCAATTTTATCATTTGGTCACTTAAAAGGGCTGCCCAGACCGCTAACGTCAAAAGCGATAGGTCTGGGCCCATGTAAAAGGGCAAGGCGCAATATGTGACAATGGGCAAAAACCCCCATAGTTTTTATTAGAAAATCCGGTTTTTTTCCCCGCGACGCGTTTAAAACCTTTCCCCTTTATCACGAGTTTGGCTATCCCTATCCTGCACCTTTTTTCGCCCTTACCAACTGTTAAAAAAATCCTTGCCGGCATCTTTTTTAAGTCGATTGGCAGCTTCTTCGCCAATCAAGGCGCCATCTTGTGGGTTACCATTGATATGCACATCAAAAACTTTGTGCCATCAGGCGTTGCCACCATGCCATGAAAAGACAAAACATCATTTTTAATGCGGGCAAGGCCACCTAGGGGCGTGCGGCAGGAACCATCAAGGCATTTTAAAAATTGCCGCTCCGCCGCAAGCTCTAAATGAGTGGTTTCATCGCGTAAAGGCGCTATAAGCCTATCGGTGTTGCTATCATGCTTCCGGCTTTCAATAACAATGGCGCCTTGGCCGGGGGCTGGCACAAATTGCTCCTCATCAAGAATTTCACTAATCATATGGGAAAGCCCCAAACGGTTAAGGCCTGCCACAGCCAAAAAGGTTGCATCGGCAACGCCCTCTTGCAATTTTTTCAATCTTGTTTGCACATTGCCGCGAAACATCACCACCTCAAGATCAGGCCGCAAGCGGCGAATCATCGCTTGGCGGCGTAGCGACGATGAGCCGACAATAGCCCCTTGTGTGGCAAATCCAAAAAATGTTTAACCTTATGGCTAATGAAGGCATCGCGTGGATCTTCCCGCTTTAAATAGGCTGATAGATAAAGACCTTCAGGCAAAAGCGTTGGCATATCCTTGGTGGAATGCACAGCAAGGTCAATTTCGCCATTTATAAGCGCGGTTTCAATTTCTTGCGTGAAAAGCCCCTTGCCACCAATTTCCGATAAAGCACGGTTTTGCACACGATCGCCCTTGGTGGACATGGGCACAATCGCAATCGCCTCACATTCAAGATTATGGGCAAGGATTAAACGCTCGCGCACCTCATGGGCTTGAGCCAAAGCCAATTCGCTTGCTCTGGTGCCAATTTTAATAAGAGGTGTTTGCATCTGTTTTTATCCGTGTTATAGCATAATTTAGCAGAACTAAAAATTGGTTTCACGTAAAAAATGCGTAAAATTAATGAGTTAGCGCATTTTACAAATGAGTCATAAATACAATAGGCTTTTATGTTAGCCAAATATTTTTGATTGGTCATTTGTTATTTCACGCTTATTGCATAAATAAGAAGAAATCTGTAGCCATAAATTGAAAATTTGAAAGGTTAAGCCTTAAATGCATGTGCTTGGTATTGAAACCAGTTGTGACGAAACCGCCGCCGCTATTGTTGAGCGCAATGATAATGGCAGTGGCAAAATCCTATCCAATATTGTTTTCAGCCAGATTGAAGAACATGCCCCCTATGGCGGCGTTGTACCAGAAATTGCTGCCCGAGCCCATGTGGAGGTTTTAGACGGTTTAATAAAAAAAGCCCTTGAAGAGGCTCACCTTACCTTTAATGATATTGATGCAATAAGCTGCAACCTCTGGCCCTGGATTAATTGGTGGTTTGATTGTCGGTTTAATGACGGCAAAAGCCATTGCTTTGGCAAAAAACAAGCCGTTTATTGCGGTTAACCACCTTGAGGGCCATGCCTTGACGGCGCGGCTTACCGATAATTTAAGCTTTCCCTATTTACTTTTATTAGTATCTGGCGGTCATACGCAAATGATTTTGGTAAAAGGCCTTGGTGATTATGAGCGCCTTGGTACCACCATTGATGATGCCTTGGGTGAAGCTTTTGACAAAACGGCAAAATTATTAGGGCTTGATTATCCAGGTGGCCCAGCGGTGGAAAAAGCGGCTGAGCGAGGCGACAGCACCCGTTTAAGCTTGCCGCGCCCCTTAAAAGGCGAAAAGCGGCTTGATTTTTCTTTTTCCGGCTTAAAGACGGCGGTGCGTAAAGCGGCGACAGAAATGGCGCCCTTAAGCGATACGGATGTTGCCGATATTTGTGCTGCTTTCCAACTCGCTGTAACTGACACTTTGAATGACCGCGTTGGCCGCGCCCTTGATCGGTTTTTGGAAAATTATCCAGAGGTTGAGCAGCCTTATCTTGTGGTTGCTGGCGGCGTTGCTGCCAATAAGGCGATCCGCGCCATGCTAGGAAAAGCTGCGCGACAAAGGGCTTTGAATTTATTGCGCCGCCGATTAGCCTTTGCACCGATAATGCAGCCATGATAGCATGGGCAGGGGCAGAGCGCGCCGCCAATAATTTATTTGATCCACTTGATAGCGCGCCGCGTTCACGCTGGCCGCTTGACCAACAGGCAGAGCCACTGATTGGAGCGGGTCGGCGCGGCGCTAAAGCCTAGGTTTATGATAGCGCTTAAACATAAAGGGCATGAATATGGTGATGTATCGCCAGCAACGGGTAATTTAAGCGAAAACCGAATATAAAAAGATCACCATTTTGGGCGGCGGTGCATGGGGCGGCCTTAGCTGCCATGGCAGCAAGCCAAGGCCATGATGTGCGCCTTTATGCACGGTCAAAAGCAATGGTTGATGATATTAATCATCACCACCACAATAGTGAATATTTGCCCAATATAAAATTGCCAAAAACCATTGTCGCGGTAAATGATGTTAAAGCAGCAATTGCTGATAGTGACATTTTGTTAGGCGTGATACCAGCACAAGCTTTTGGAGCATTTTTAAGTGATATTGCCGATGACATTAAAGCCAATGTACCAATGGTGCTTTGCGCCAAGGGGATAGAGCGCTCCACCGGGCGATTTATGTCTGATGTTGCGCGTGATATTTTAGGTGCAGGTCACCCAATTGCCGCTTTATCTGGCCCAAGTTTTGCCGCCGATGTTGCTAAATGCTTGCCCACTGCCGTTACCATTGCCGCCACTGATGCGCAGCTTGCTAAATATTTGGTGCATGTTTTTTCAGGGCCGCGTTTTCGCTGCTATGCATCCAATGATTTAATTGGCGTTGAAATTGGCGGTGCGCTAAAAAATGTGCTGGCTTTAGGTGCAGGGGTCGCCATGGGGCGCGGATTTGGCGCCAGTGCCCAAGCAGCATTGGTGACGCGCGGTTTTGCTGAAATGCGCCGCATTGCAACCAAATTGGGTGGCAAGGCAGAAACCATGATGGGGCTTTCGGTGCTTGGTGATTTGATGCTAACCGCGTCAAGCCCACAATCGCGCAATTATTCCTATGGGCTTGCCATGGGGCAGGGTTTAACCCTTGATCATTTACCCCTTGCTGAAGGGGTTGCCACTGCGCCAATTGCTGCTAAACTATGCCCAAGACCATAATATTGATGCGCCGATTATTGATGCCATAGCGGCATTAATTGATAAGCGCATGAATATTGATGAAGCAATGGACAGTTTAATTTCACGGCCACTTAAGTTTGAGGATTGAAAAATGCTTTTTGCAATTACCGCTAATGATAAGCCTGACCATATTGAAAAGCGCCAAGAGGTGCGCCCAAAACATCTCGATTATCTCAATAGCCTTGGCGACAAATTAAAATTCGCCGGCCCTTTTTTAGACCATGAGGGCAATGGCGTTGGTAGCCTTGTGGTTATTGAAGCCGATAACTTAAGTGAAGCTGAAGAAATGGCCAAGAACGACCCCTATGCTAAGGCAAATCTTTTTGCCGATATGCAAATTCGCCCATGGCGTTGGGCACTTAAAAATCCTGAAAGCAAATAATTTTTATGATGAAAACAAGCCGGCATTAAAAACCTATGTCGACCTTCATCGTTTACTCAATTCTCTAAAGGCAGGCATATGGCATATTGGCTTTTTAAATCAGAACCGTTCAAATGGTCATGGGAGATGCAAAAGGCAAAGGGCGATGAGGGCGAGCAATGGGATGGTGTGCGCAATTATCTTGCCCGCAATAATATGCGCGCCATGCAAATTGGCGATAAGGGTTTTTTCTACCATTCCAATGAAGGTTTGGAAGTTGTTGGGCATTGTTGAAATTTGTGCGCTTGCCCATCATGATTCCACCAGCGATGATCCCGCGCTGGGAGTGTGTGGATATTAAAGCCGTTTGCGATATGCCAAAGCCAGTGACGCTAAAAGCGGTTAAAGCCAATCCCAAGCTTGAAAATATGGCGCTTGTTACCTCTATGCGCTTATCCGTCCAGCCTGTCCGTGAAAATGAGTGGATTGAGGTTTGCCGCATGGGCGGCAGACCCCACCCTATAGGGCAATGACAAGCCGCTTTTTAAAACTGCTTTAGTTTTGCCTTGTAAAATCAAAAAATGGCAGGGTTAAACTTTTACTTGCGTCACGAAGACGCATAAAACGGCATAAAATACGAATCTATTTCGTGTTTATGCCCCTGCAGAACGATTTTATTTTGATAATCCATTTAACAATAAAAGGCCTAGATCAATGACACTCTTTTATAGGGCGCTTTTAATTCTTGCGCAATCCATAACGGTATTTTTGATATAGGTTTTCGCTTTCTACAAAAGCTCATTTATCGTGGACAGGAGAAACAGCATGAATCTTGAAGCAATAAATCCAATTGTTTACCGTGCGTGTTCAAAAAGGAGCGGCCCGATTTTTATGAGCCAGTAACGAGCAATTACAGAAATTGAAATGTGTTGATCCTCATTTGCCGACGACTTTGGGTTTATGCTGAATATTCAACAGGTTGCTCAACTGAAATAAATTGTCGGTTTAAGTTGATTATTTAGTGGTTCAAAGCTTGAGGTTTGTTTTGGTAATTGCTCAGTCATAATCAATCAATAAGTGGTATCAAAACCCATCACCTTATAATGACGAAATTGGACCGCGCCTTCCTAAAACTTTACTTCCTCTTTCTAGAGATGATAATGCATCATTACTTATAGATTTACGTCCAAAAACTTTTGGTAATATTCTATATCATCCTGATTTATCTTTTTTTGGCACCCAATAATATTGGGGTGCTTGGCTATTTTTCCAAGTTTTACCGATATTTAAAAAATTAAATAGCGGAAGCATTAAAAAACGTTATAATTTGTAAAATGATGGTAATGGAAATAAATTTAATCCAAACATGACTTAAAGTTTTTAAAATTCGTTTGATAGGGTATCTCAAACACTAAAGCGGAGTATTTCTTATGGACGTAATCAGCCTATTCTTAATCTCGCCAACCAAAGGTTTTCTTGTAAAGCCCTTAAATTTTTGATGAAAAATACCCATTCTTGCCTCTAAGTCGTTTTGAAAAGGTCTGCCCAAATATACCTTAGCCATAATCGAAATTATGGTATAATCCCATAACAAAAATTTCAAAAGAGGGGATAAATTATGATTCTTTGTTGCGGTGGTTATCGATATCTGCCCGTCCCAAACAAGCAAGGGACAAAGCGCATTTTACCGGTCGTCGGGTTCATCTTTAATAGCGCGGTTTTTTAGGGCGTTGGGAATTTCTACCGGTTTTTCTGGGCAAAATCGATTTTTGGCAAAATGCCGTGATGAAATGCGGCAAATGTCGATTATTCTTTTGCCGCCATTCCGACGGCCGACAACACTCGATTTGTTAAATGAAAAACTCGCAAATGCTTTTTGACGAAAATACCGCAGGGCCATGTCCCGTAAACGATATGCCCAATTGCAAAAAATAAAGGCATTATTATTTGGTTGCATTAGCCTTTGAAACCCTGGGTTTGAGGCTTTTCCCATCTTAATCATTTTTTCTTGATCCCTTTATCGTGTGAATTTTATTAAAGACCGGCAAAGACATCTTGACCGCCTCAACCGGATGATTGCCAAAAGTGACATTGTAAAATTATCGCAAGATGATTTACACTGGTTTATCGGTGAAGGCGATGAGAAGGTTTTGGCGCAGCATTGGTTAAAATTGGGCCCTAAATTGGTGGTGGTGACCAAGGGGGTTGATGGCATGGTTGCCTATTCAAATGATTACCAAATTGAAATTGAAAGTAAGGTTGGTTTTGTCGATATGGGGCAGGGGAAACAAAATCGTATTCAAACCTTAATAATGGCTTCTTAAGGATGCGGTTGTCCTTAAGTGAACCAATCTATCGGCTCAATCTTGGTAAGCGTGCCGCCTCTATAACAGTTGGAAGGGCAGGCGCCAATCCGCCATGCGCCAATTATAAAATTCAAATCTACTTGCGCAGTTGAGTTGAATGGATTACTGTTTGTTGGCTAACCAAGGCATAACTGGAATAAGATAACCGCGAATAAGCTTCCGGTTGTGGTTGAGCCGACAAAAAATTGCTTCAAGCGTGATGGCTAAAGCCCCATGATAAGAAGTCGATATTATCTTTTTCAACGCGGCTTTTAATCACTTGCCCCACCGAGCCATTGATAATATCAGCCTTTACATCAAAGCCTGCCGCAACCAATTTAACCGCTGCTGCATTTAATTTATCAAAATCCTTGTCATTGTCAGTGCTTGCCATAATAAGATGGCAAGCAAGACTTAAAATGGCTTCACTAAATAATCAATCGCCCGTTCAATGGCGGCACTGCCATCATAGGACACGAGAAAATTATTGATCGGCTTTGAATTGGCGTGAGGCAAGCAAGGTGGATTATGATTGCTGCGCACCACATCTTCAACATTGAGCCAAGGCGCAATTTAATAAAATCAGCCCCTCGCGCGCTTTACCCAAAATGATCATATCGGCTTTCTTGCCCAAATCTTCCATGACATCTAGCAGCAACCATGGCGCAAATTAAGCGTGACATTGTCTATGCCATTTTTGCCAAGCCTTTCCTTCGCCTCATCTAAAATGACGCGGCCATGCTTGTTGGCAAGCTGCGCACGCTCGGCATCAAGATCTGATAATTTGGCAAGCAAGGCACTGCGCGCACCAAGCCCGATAGAGCCGCTAAGATCGGTTAATTGTTCATGCATCTCAGCCTTGTCAATGACATGGGCAAGCTCAACGCTGGCATTAAAGCGCTTGGCCACAAAGCTGGTTAAATCGCAAACGCTAGGACCATAGATAACTACAATGAGGAGAATATGGTCATACCTATCATAAGGTTCAAGGATATGGGGCATATTAGTTGGTCAAAGATGGCATAAATAATGAAATGATAGACTATTTTTATTTTATAGAGAAGTTGAAAATAGCCTATCAAATGCTAATTTTAAAATCGTTTAATGGCCAATGGTTGGGCTTGCATTATCCTTATCATGAAGAGCATGTTTTTTGATGAGAAGTTCGCTTCCTTTGTTCATGCGGACAAGTTCAACCTCTGCTCCTTCACGGCGAAACTTCAATACAACTTGATCAATAGCGCTGACCGCTGAAATGTCCCATATATGGGCATTGGAAACATCAAGGATTACTTTGTCTAAGCCTTCGCCAAAATCAAAAGCGCGATTAAAGCCAGATACAGAAACAAAAAATAATTGTCCGTCAATATGATAGGTTCTCATCCGCCCATTATCAGCAAGGATTGAGGTAATGGTCATCAATCGGGCAATTTTCCAAGCAAAGAATAAGGCCGATAGAATAACACCGGCAATCACCCCAATGGCAAGATTATGGCTAAAGACCACAGCTGCAACCACAACCAACATAACAAGTGAGGATGTGGCGGGATTGCGCGTAATATTTTTAACCGATGACCATGAAAATGTGCCAATTGATACCATGATCATGACGCTAACCAGTGCCGTTGTGGGAATGATGGAGACCAGATCATTCAATATTAAAATAAGGAATAATAAGAAAAGACCTGCAAAACAGGCAGAAAGACGGCCACGGCCACCGCTTTTAATATTAATCATTGATTGGCCAATCATGGCGCAGCCCGCCATGCCACCAAAAAATCCAGTTACCGAATTGGCTATGCCTTGGCCAATGGATTCGCGGGTTTTATTGCCATAAGTGTCGGTTAATTCATCAATAATATTGGTGGTCATTAAGGATTCAAGCAGGCCAACAAGGGCGGCAGCCAAAGCATAGGGAAAAATAATCACCAAAGTTTCTAAATTAAACGGTACCTGGGGAATAGCAAAAATTGGCAGGCTTTGAGGGATTGCCCCCATTTCTCCCACTGTGCGCACATCAAGATGTAAAAAATAAGCAGCTGTGGTTAAAACAATAATGCAAATAAGCGGCGCAGGTACTGCCTGTGTCATACGGGGAAAACCATATAGGATTATCAATCCTGCACCAACCATGATAAAGGTCAAGGGCTTGGCGTTTTGCCCGATAAGTTCAGGCAATTGCGCCATGAAAATCAAAATAGCCAAAGCATTAACAAAGCCAGTCATTACCGGCTGCGAGACAAAACGCATAATGTGCTATGCGAAGCCAAAAGCATTTAAAGACCAGCAAAATTAGTTGCGGCAAAAAGATATTGCACGCCATGATCGCGGACTAGGTCAACAAAAAGCACGGCAACCGCGGCCGTTGCACCGAAATCATGCCGGGGCGTCCACCAAAAATCGAGGTTAAAAAGCAAATGGAAAAGGCCGCATAAAGCCCGACTTTCGGGTCCACACCGGCAATTAAAGCAAAGCCGATGGCTTCGGAATGAGGCAAGGGCAACAACAGGTGCCAGAAAGCACGTCACCGCGAATATTGCCCAACCATTCATGGCGAATGGAAGCAAAACCATTAGTTTTCAAAACAGAAATCTTTCTATCGGTTTAATGAAAGGCGCAAGATGCGCTAAAGGATAAAGTTGCCGGGGGATAGGCGCCCGGAATAGCCACCTGAGGGGATCAGGTCCGACGGAATGGCTCAATTAATACCGATTATTGATGAATATTCAAGAAAAAATGCGCTTTGATTGGCTAAAATTTGCAAATAATAATATAGGTGAGGGTCTTTAATTTTGTGTAAAACAAATGTTGACGTTTTCCGAAAGTGTCGAACTTTTCGGAAAAAACGCATGTAAACAATGGATTAGAGCATATCTGATCAACGACGAAATGGGCTCTAAAATCGGAAGATAATCATGGCATTGCCGTTCTTCGCTTCTTCATTTTCCGCTTAATGTTAGTAATAGTGGGTTAAAAGCAAAGGGAAGCCTTTGTTAACTTC
>JAGSMT010000924.1:0-29975 GCA_029286875.1 Lamproptera curius | reverse complement strand
CGTCAAAGTAGTATTTTACGTTCTGTGTATAATTAATTTCTTTGACAAATAACCTGCCAGGTGACATTAAAAATTAAAGATTTATTTCAATTTTAAAATCATCATAGTTTGTTAATAATTTATTTAATTTTTTTAAGTTATTTACAATAGATTTTTCTTAAAAAAGCCGCTAATTTGAATGTATTTTTACATAGGTATCAATTTAATAATATTTTTAAATGTGTAGTGAAAATTGAATATATGTATTATTTACACATTGTTAGTTGTTGACTAATAAACAGATATAATGATTTTACAATTTAGTAACCAAAATTTTAATTTATTTGAAATGATAAACGCTTAATATATTACATGACTTCATGCATGAAACTTCTTAGATATAGAAATATGTATAGAGAAATATTAAACTTTAAAATACTAAAAGTGATGAGGTAATAACGTTGCTTAATATTTTAGCTTTAATTAAACACATGCTTAAATCAAATACATTTAACATAACACGTGTAGTGCGTTATTAATAAGTTTTATTAGCGTTAGACTTCGCAATATATATCAATTTCGGTATTTTCTGCACGTTGCCCAATTAATTTAAAGCGAATGGGTAAGATATGTAAATGAGCTGTTATATAGCTGGTATGTTCATTAGAATTTGTCACACAAAGACGGGTAAATAAGTAAGTTAAATCAGAAATATTTCAAGTAACATAGAAACAAAGTATAAATTACTTTCTACCTGCATTAGCTTTCAAGATGTAGCATTCCCTAGCGTCTTAGTAAGGCTGTGGTAGAAGTTAGATCTTCGTGTTAAATTGCAATATGGCTACTAATCTCTAAAACACAATAAATAAACTTTACTTTGGGTACTAAACAAAATAATATAGATTAAATTGTACTAATTGTACATACTGCTTGTTTTTTTGTATTCTGTTATTTTTAGAGAGATTTTAAAAAGATTTAAAATTAGTATTTTTGTATTGAAAATTTAACCTCGACTTTAATTTTTATTTCATACTTATAAAATTATCAGTCCTTACGTTCAATAACTCGCTGTTTCTTCAGTATCGTCTGTTTATTTTGTATCGCTGATGACAATCTTTGGCAACCCTGGCGCGCGTGACCTCGCCTCTCTCGGGTCTCTTGTCTCCGGGTGTGTCTTCAGGAGCCCAGGGCTCAGTGTCAGGAGGAAGGTTGCGCGCGTACGCCACTCTTCAGCGCCCTGGCCTTCTTCTGCGGATAGCCAGGGCGCTGTAGGCTCTGTCCTTTTCCACGGCTCTCCTCCGGGCTATCACGTCCTCGCAAACTCAACGACGGCGCCCCGCGACATTTCACTCCTAACATCCTGCGCGAAACGGAGCGGAAGCGAAAGGTCGTGCCCCACGACACTATGCAGCTCTCGTCGTAGCTCAACCCAGGCTGGACACTCGTCCAGCGCGTGTTCGGCCGTCTCTTCAGCCACAGCTCCCATTCCTATACAGCAAGGAGCGCACTCGTCTCTGCGCCCCGTTATTTCTACTGGGCTGGCTCTGCGCCCTGAGACTACTGGCACCTGATTGAACCTAAATTAACCCATGTTCCCTGTCTGCCCGCGACCATGGATCCTGTAAAGTGTCTAATAAGTAGGAAAAATTGTAAACCAAATTAAATGCGATAAAAAATCCGTAAAGTCTTTTGTTAAATAATGTGTCGTATTGCGTAAACTAAGAAAGAATTCCTATATTTTACGAAGTAATATATAGGAATTCTAAATATAATATTTATAATACTTTATAACAAATTACCCGCAAAATAAACTTAAATAAGTTTTGTTGTATTTTTTACTGTTTTTTTGTGGTAACAAATTGTTACTGTGTGATCATTCTCAATAACTATGACTACTATAAATACCTTTGTTTCAGTCGTATCTCTTAACATTAAGCTAGCATTAAGAAATTAATCGTCTGAGTTTGTTATTTTAATACCGTGTTTTTTTATATACTAACACAGAAATATTAGGAAAAATTTCGGTCCACATGACAGCTTCTTCATATTTATATATATACATATATGTGGGAAATGTAGCGGTTATAATTTAATTAATAAGTATTTAATTTATATTCAGTTATTATCTTTACTTTCTTTACATTGAAGATTGTTGTTTGAAGATCAATTACGAAAGATTTCAAGCGCTGAAAATATTGGAACAAAGTTTGCACGTGGTTGCGTTCCATACTTCATATTGTACGACGAAATATCGAGTTATTAGTTCAGAATGCCACCGAAAAAGACTAAAGATGATGAGAAAGACGATAGTGGACTGCTTCTACCTGCAACTGCCACTCCAAGGATATATTTTAGTGATTTAGAAAAGTCAATGTATTAATTTAGCGGAGACAATAATTACGCCATTGAAACATGGATTCACGAGTTTGAGGATGTTGCCGGACTAATGCAATGGAATACAATTGAGAAAATTATTTACGCTAAGAGACTATTAATTGGTACTGCACAATTATTTCTCAGATCAATGGGAAGTTTTAGCTCATGGGACAGTTTAAAGGTTGGATTAATAGAAGAATTTGTAGAAAACTTAGTAGTGCCACTATCCATAAACGACTTGCTGCATCGTAAGATGAGATCAGACGAAAACTACCAATAATATATTTTTCCACATGAAAGAGCTGGCTTTATTGGCAGATATTGAAAATGAAGCTATTGTGGATGGTATACAAGATGCGAAGCTAATAAATCAATATTATATGAAGCAGCTAACATGAAGGAATTCCGGAAGAAGCTATATTTGTATGCATTATTCGCAAAAATCAGCAAAGAGCTCCGTTCCAAAGATCGTGCCATCATCATCAAGGCCACATAATAGACATTTCCAGAAGCCTACAAACAAAGATGAGAAGTTTTAACTGCGGTGATACCGACCATCAATCGTCTAACTGCACAAAGGGAATAAAGTGTTCCGATGTAACAACTTCGAAACAAGTCGACTCAATGTCCTGACATCACAAAGAAGAGCCTGAATATTCACACTAAAGCTGTGAAAGAAAGCCTCACACCCTATAAAGATGTTAAGATAAAACAAGTCAAGTTTACTGTATTGATAGATACGGGAAGTGATGTCAATCTGGTTAAAGAATCTCAATACAACATTATAAATGGTTCGTATTATAATCCTGACTGAGTGATTAGTCTAACTGGGATTGCTGAACATGAAGTAACGACTAAAGGATTATTCACAGCAGGGTTCAGATTGATGATTGCTATTTTGCTACAACACTGCACATTGTTGATGACGATGTAATACCTGTAGACATTATTCTTGGAAATCCTATACTAAATGTAGTAGAATTGAATTTCACTGCAAAGGATATTGTTGCTAAGAGGATCTTGCATCTTACAACACTAGAGGATCTACAAAGAGGAAGAATTTTATATTGAATGCTCAAAGCTTAAGGGAGAAGTAAAAGTCTAATTAAGAACTACAACGCGACGAAGGCAAGTAAAGACTTTCGAGTGAATGGAAATATTATCAGATGAATCCCTGTATACCAGAATCCTAGAAGACTATCACCTCTTAAATAAAAATTTGTAAATGCTCAGATAAGTGAATGGCTTAATGATGGAATTATAAAACCTAGCTCTAGTGACTTATGTAGTCCAATTGTATTAGCTAAGAAGAAATATGGTCAATACCGATTGTGCATAGACTACAGGAGATTTAATAGCAAGATAATTAGAGAGATTTCCTTACCACCTATAGAAGACCAGATAGATAAGCTGCGTGGCAATCGATTTCTTTATTACGCTCGACTTAAAAATGGATTTCTACATGTGAATGTACATCCTGAAAGTCAGAGTATACATCATTTGTGACTCACAGGCCAGGTATCAATTTAATAAGATGCCATTTGGATTGTCTTGGCACACCATCTGTTTTTCAACGTTTCATTAATGATGTATTTAGAGACCTTATTTTGGATGATACTGTATTAAACTATCTTGATGACCTTATTCTACCTAGCACCACAGAAGTATAGTAGCAATTTATAAATTGAAGAAGTATTTACTTGAGCTCAGGAGTATGGCTTAGAATCTTGCCATTTTCTACAGAAGAAGGTTAACTATTTGGGATATGTTGTTAGCGCTGGAAAGATAATGCCTTCTGAAGATAAGATTTCAGCTGTAGCTCACTTCCACCAGCCCAAAGACTTGAAATCGCTGCAATCTTTTCTGGGACTAACAGGTTATTTCAGGAAGTTTATCAAGAATTATTCTATTATTACTAATCCTCTTACAAACTTACTTAAGAAAGGTGTTATTTTCAACTTTGACTCAGCGTGTGAGAGAGCATTTGAGGAAATTAAACAGGTGTTATGTCAATACCCTGTATTGAATATTTATGATCCTGAATTGGAAACAGAAGTTCATACAGACGCGAGTACAGAAGGTTATGGCGCAGTCCTACTCCAAAGAAACCTTAAAGATAACAAACTACATCCTACATACTACATGAGTAAAAAGACTTCACCTACAGAAAAAAGATACCATAGCTTTTACTTAGAAATACTAGCTATTGCTGAAGCTAGTGAAGAAGTTTAGAAATTATTTTAGAGAAGAGAAACAGAAAGAACTATAATAAGAAGAGAAAGAAGGCTCTTGAGTACAGTGTTGGTTACTTGGTTGCTATTAAGAGGACCCAATTTGTTAAAGGTTACAAGCTTTACCAAAATTTTAGGCCCCTATCAGGTGATAAAGAAGAAGAGAAATGACCGGTATGACCTCTTGAAAGTTGGTCAAGGCGAAGGACCGTTAAATACTTCAAGTTCAGCTGATATGATGAATGGCTTCATCATATACAGCCTTTTCAGACTCATCTGAGGCAGATGACTGAGTAGGATGGCCGTGTGGAAAATGTGAGCGGTTATAATTTAATTAATAAGTATTTGATTTACGTTCATTTATTATCTTCACTTTCTTTTCGTTTGTTATCTATGGTACGAGCAAGTGACGTTTAACAGAAAGTGCATTTAGGCACGGAAACACTGTATTGTTGTATAGATAAATGCTAATTAAACATATGTGATATATATATATATGTGTATATATAATATATAATTTGAGTGTCTGTTTGTAATATTAAAATAAACATTTTTAAATGATTAAATTCTCATATATAACCTCACACATTTAACAATTTTTTTTACCTACCTGTCTGTCTGTCTAATTGATCTATTTATTACATGACTACCGCAGTAGCATTCTATGAATTTGGTTTTGACCAATATTAATATTGCTATAATATAATCATTTTACTTGATGCTCAATTGGAACAAACTGCCTCCGTAGCCTAGTGGTATAGGCGTGTGCCTTAGAAACTGGAGGTCGTGGGTTCGAATCCTGCGGGGGCTCAACAAATTTTCATTGTTGTTTTCTATTTGGTTACAGCAATTTGGGCCGATCACCCAATTGTCTGAGAAGTAAGATGATCCATGCGTCGAAAGGGCATATAGAAAGTCGGTCCACCCACCAACCCGCATTGGACCAGCGTGATGAGATACGGTCCAAAAACCCCCTAATGGATAGGGCTGTATTAGGGGAGGCCTACGTCCAGCAGGCAATATCACAAACTGATGATGGTGATGATGATGAATCATTTCACATGATAATATAATTGATTTCTGCACTAATGCGCAGTCTGTTCATGCGAGGGACAGTTTCGTAGTTTGATAATTTACCTGCTGCATTAGACAAACAAGTCGAGCGTAAAGCATAACCAATGTAAGAAAGGATATAGAATCGATGGCTAATCAGTACTTGTTTACTGTAGATTAGAATAAACTCATCAAAGTTTCACAAAACTACAGTTCATAGCACTTATAAATCACAAAAAAATATTACTACAGAAACAAAAGAAACATAAAACGTATTTGGAGAACTTAACAAAGAAAGGAACTGTAGAAAGAAAAAGCAACAATAATTTGGGTTATAATGAGAATAAGACGGCTCAAATGTCGTCTGAGACTGATTTAATTTCGCTGAGGTGGAATCACTAATGAGTACTTCAAATGTACTACAAACAAGTAAAATAAGAACAAAAATATAAAACATATTTGACATTAAAAAAATTAATAAAAAGTATAAACGTATAAATAACGATATTTGATATCATTTAAATATATTAGCTGTTGGTCGTTGACACGTTTTTTAGAATGATATGTATACATAAAGATATTATATAATAATATTTTTCCGAATAACAACATCTACTTCTAAACTAAGAAAACCAAACTATGGATCTCAGACGACTAATAAGTTCTTACACACACACACATCATTCAGCATAGGATATTTTAAGCAGTAGGATTCGAACACTGGCTTATTAGTATTACAGACCGGAACTCTACGCCAAGTGGATCGTCGTACTTTAGGAATTAATTCAATTTATATGCTATAAATAGTAGTTTTCATATACATAAGTAATATCATAATAATGATTGTTAGCGTACAGTTATGCCTAATCGTCTCGTGGCCTAGTAGTATTTGCTTCAGTGTACCAATAAGTGGCTGTATCCGTATGTATATGTATGTATGTGATCTAGGTAAATATAGATTGATTTAAAGCTAACCCTATCATGTTTTCACACTTATATACCAACTGCGTAACAGTCTAAGCAGTCATTTGTCTTTTTATAATTATTCCATTTAATTATGCGATTATAATACCTATTAATACAGTTAATTACGGATTTGTCCATGATTATGGACCCTGAAATGAGTCTGAAACGTCGGGAATAATTAATAAAGAATTAACGCCTCTGAATTAAACCTTCAAAACGAACGTTGTTTAAGAAAATTATTCTTTTACGAACAAACTCACCTTTGTTCAGAGAAACATTTCTATTGCGGAAAATTATTTTATTACTTTGTTCCTCTTACTTATTAATTGTATTGTATTTATTGTGAATGAATAAAAAAAATGCCTACTTTCTTCTGTTAACGAAACGCAATTTAAATATTATATGAAGTTTATCTTTCAATTGTTCGAAATTTGAAATAATAGCGATTGGCTCGTCTGCTTTATAATATATCTGACTCATATCGGTAATATTAACACGTTTACACTATTTACTTCACAGCCAAGCATTATCAGAAAAATAGGTTATCTTTTTTCCTAATCTTAGAAGTGTTTGTATTTAACTGATGACATCTCAAGATCGTGCGCGATTAATGCTGACTTATGTGACTATGTGATGGATAACTATTCCGCGCCTTTATGGTTCCAAATAAAGCGTCTTAATCTTCTAAAAGAAAATGCTTTTGGTAATAAAATTATCTTTGTAAGTTTTATAATTGTATGGTTTATTTAAATAAAGCATTTGAAAAAGTGCAATGAAGAGAAGGCCTACAAATATTTATTTAAATTTTTGACAAAAGTACAAGAGCTTTGAGGTTTCTGTGGCTGTAATTTTATATTCAATGACATTGTTTTAAATCCTTATTCTATTGTTTTCAATGCGTCTTTTTTACTATTATTACAAATTTAAATGGTTTTGCTTTGAAGAAGGACTATTTCTAGCTTGAATGGCCATAGAAAATAAATCAAAATGCTTGAGTAAACGTAAATGACAGCAAAGTAGAATTATTTAATTCAAGCGCCTTATTTTATCATTCGTTTGTGGTAACAAAAGAAATTACTTGTATTAATAATGAGAAAAAAGCAACGCAGTGCCAAATTTCGGACGTAGTCAGGTGGCCTCTCATCACGTGGCCATACCATCTGCAGCCTATTCTCCTGCAGCTTATCAGCGATATTACGTACGCCTAGGCTTCCTCTACATACTCTTTACGGATTTTGTCTAACCTCGTAACGCCACACATCCACCTCTCAGCATTTTCATTTTGCATATTCTGTTTTGGAATACCTGTAAAAGTTGCTGTTATTGATCACAAATATACATACAAAATTTTGTTTGCCACATGATAATTTTAGAGATGCTCTAACATCATCAACTTTAGAGAAACTTGAAAATTTTTGTCAAAAACCGCCACCATCTAATATTATCAAATTAACGCTAAATCATATTCTGGGTGTTCGCTGCCGTTGGCAACTGTTATACTTTGAATAGTGTTCGGGTAGAGGAGAAGGGGAGGCGGAGAGGTGATTCCAATGCACTTGTTAATCGTTGTCAAACGTTGTTCGAATGCCATTAAGTGGCGCAGTATTATTGTAGTGCTACTTGTGAGAAACATTGATTTTAACCAGTGCCTTTAAAAATACGACTCATGTATGTAATATTTTTAATATCCTATTCACATTGTCTACTTACTACTTTGAACAAAATTTATGGCTCAAGTACAAACTTACAAATGCTGTTTTGAAAAATTATTTATTTACTAAATATGAATTAAAGCTTGACAAAACAACAAAAGAGCCGACAGTTCATGATATATCCCAAAGATTAGCTACGGAAATTTTAGATATCTGTAAAAAAGCGTCGCTTCCTACTGTGAGCTTTAAGAGAGTACTACAACTTATTCGATCTTACCATGACAAATACAGAAGCTTACTAAAACCTTATCAAGGTCGTCAAACAAACAAGAAATATCAAGAGAAAATAAACGATTTTGTTATTGAGTCCCAGCGGTAATTTGATGTTTGCAGTTGCAAATGCAAAGTAATCTCAGAGTGTAATTGCTGTAAAGACAGCCGTGTTCCCAAGAAAGAAGTAGTTTTGACTTGATCAAAGAACTACAATAAAAATGATGATAGGCAGTGTAGATTTGGTTGCGACTGTAAAAAATATGAAAAAAATAAAAAGACAAGAAAAGGAATTACTGCGTAACAAAGAGATAATAGATCCTAACCAACCATCTTGTTCTTATTCTTTGCCTAATGACCTAATAACCGAAAGCACCGGTTCAAGCAATAATAGCGTAATTTTTAGTCCTTATCAATCACCAAAGAAAGTAGCTGCTCCGCCACTAAAGAAAAAGAGATTAAATTTACCATTATTAGCTCTCGCTTGCGATCGTACTGGAGTCTCTAACAGAGCAGCTGCTATTATAGCTTCTTCTGTGCTAAAAGATGTTGGTATTATTACATCAAAGGATCCAAGTGCTGTCATTGATCGTTCAAAGTTGCGGGGAAAGAACGAAAGTCTGATCAACATTATACGATGCAGATCGACTAAAGTGTACGCTGGAATTGATTTTGATGGCAGAAAAGATAAGACTTTAGTTTGTGTTCACAAAGGAGTCAAATTTATTGAAAAACAGTAACAAAAGACCATTATGTGATTTTATCAGAGCCAGGAAGTGATTATGTCGGGCATGTAAGGTGTGAGTCGGGAACTGCTAAAGCTATTGAAAGTACGATAATAAATCATTTGCGAACAAAATCGGTAGAATTGGATGAAATAGTTGTTATTGGTTGCGATGGTACAGTCGTGAATGCAGGTTTAAAAGGAGGTGTCATTCGTTTTATGGAAGAAGATCTTAAAAACCATTACAATAGTTTGTCAGCCAGTTATATTCGAATGAGTTACCATTGCGACATCTTTTATTGCATTTGGACGGAAAACTGCAGGGCTTAATTGTTTCAGACCCTATTGGGTCTGAATTACAGAAATGTGAATCAATATAAGGTAATCCAACGAAATGGATATTTTGGTCACCCAGAAAATATTCTTATTGCTATGCTTGGAGATGATAGAGAAATCATACGTAAAGTAGCATATCAGCGAATTTTAAAAGCAAGAGCAGAGAATACTCTAGGACGGCGAAAATTTAAAGTGCCTACTTTTAGATTATACGAACTTAATTAGTGGCAAGACTTCCACTTTATCTGACGAAGCCTTTAAAGAGATTGTCAAAAGCGGTTTGAATACATGTCAAAATATTAAAGATTTTCCGTGCCATACCCAAGCCGTAGAAGCTTCAAGTGCAGTTTGTGGAGAAAAAAACGAGACGGGTTCATAAGGGCAAGACTATTATCACGGCAGCAAATGCCTTATTTTGAAAGAAAAAAAATTTAATACCAAATAATCTACGAATTTCCGTATTTTTTTGTTCTTTGATGTTATATTGTTGCGTTCCCTTTTTGTTTATTGTTTATGGAACCTCAAAGTCACTGTGTATCAGATCACAGTCTGTTTGAATATTGATGTAGTTATAAATTAGTCATTATATACTGAAAGTACCCTGCCTATCATGTCAATATTTTAATCGTAGTTCAAAAGTCAGATGTGTATAATGAACTTTCACAACATTGTCTTGTTGGGGTTGCCTATAAATAAAATATAACCCTGTTTAAGCGATGAATAGTTATACCAGCGTTAAACAATCTTTATTAGTCAAACGCTGCGTAAGTCTTATACAGTCCTTATACAATGTTTAACTATACACCTGTTGAACATACGTTTATCATATGTCAGTGGTCCAATGTCTATTTAGTTTTGCTACACTATTATATTTCTAAGTCTAAAATATTGCATAATTATGCATAACTTTCGATAACTATATATCGAGAATAATGATGCGCTACAAAAATTATATTACTAAAAGATCGCGCATATGACTTTTTGCTTATAGTGATGAGTTTGTTTCTATAAAACGGAATTTTGCACAATATTACGTAAACTGTATTAACTTAATCCAAGCATTCACAAATAGTATGTGAACAGATACTTAAGACAAACAACCTTGTTAAATTGAGGGACAGAATGTTAATTACAAGTATTTTACAAGAATCATCTGTTCAGGAACTGTTTGAGGGGAAGAAATTCTGTTGTAGGACCCATTGAACATGGGGAACTATTTATAACTTTTTATTTATACTAGTCTGAAGTTCAACTACAAAAAGTAAAAAAGCGTATACTATAAATTATATTCATGAACAGAACAGTGGTTTTTAGAAACATCGGTACTTGATAAATTCATTTAATATATAATAGAACTTGAAACTGTGTATAATTGCACAAGCAATAATTTAATATTGTCATATTTATGAAAGAGGATGTACAAGAAATAAATGAAACAGAAACAGTTAAGCCAATAGAAATGTAGCGTTTTATTATAAATGCACAAATCTAACAAGAATAAACAGTTCTATGGGAGATCTAATCGTTGTCTCTAAATTATAAAACAATAAAAAAAGGCATGTAAATTCAACCCCTTTTTTATTGCTTAATTTGAACAGCTTTATTGTTATTTTATCTATGTTTAGCTTGAGCCCATGCATCATCGATCGCCATTCGCTTGGATTTTAATTTCTTTTCTATTATCAAATAGTCAATCAAAAGACTTTCTTGTCTTTTCACCTTAAAAACAACAAAAATATTAACTTTTCGTTCACTCTGCAAATTCGAATAATATCCTTTGGTAACATACACATAGGTGTATACATTTTCTGTATAAACCAAATAGAACGTGAATTCTTCATTCTTTATCTGATCCACTCCAAGACAGAACCGTTTTACACTGTGTTCATTTAAAACAAGTATATTGTTTAATCTAGAGTACATTTAGACAAAATTAAAGAAATTACATTAAACTCAATAAATGACGTTTGAGTTTGACGGAAGTTCGTTCAAATAATGATAACAAATCTATGATAATATCCCTTATATTTTTTCGTATAAATGTAATAATATTCTTCATGAAAAATAATTAAAACTGATGTAAAGTTACCTGTAAGTATTTTGTAGTATTTTAAAATTTAAAACTATTATTTGCAAGTTATTAAAACAATATTTTTGTCGTCATGGGAAAGCCAAATGCAAGTATCGTAGTTTCAGATCGTTCTTGCGATGGAATTGCCGATTAATAAAAAGAAATGTGTTTTCCCGATTAATAAAAAGAAGAGCAATGAATAGTTACGCACTCGCTGCACACTTACGAATCGCATACTTACGAACATTGTATATGTTTATCCGTCAAAACTCACTATGCTATGTATAGTTATACACTATAATATTACATTAAAAACTTACTCTAAAGCGCTAAAGTTAGATTAGAAAACGAATTAAATTTTTTTAAAAAGCCGGAATAAAAAGAATCCTACGTCCGTCTTTTGGATCTCAGCTGCCACTTCACTAAATTCAAGCCAAATCTGTTCAGTTATAAATAGTGTAACTAACACGACTTCCTTTTATATATATATAGAAGTACGCGCGTGACAATAATATACGATTATTTCTTTTTTATTTTAAATCTTTCTGTTTAAATATTTCATTAGTATTTTTAAGGCATTTTATTTATTATTTATTTATTTTATTACGATAGATTTAGAAATATGTAGCTATGACGCTTTAAATTTTATTTAGTCAAACAATAGTTTGCAGTTGGGTTGCTATCTGCCGAAAACTTAACTTTCGCGGCAAAGTTTTCGCCGGGATTTTCATTCAGTTTAATAAAAGAAGATTCTGTTATTCGCTGACGTTACCAGCCATAGTTGAATATTCTATGATGCAGAGTTGAATAAGACTCGAAAGCCTATTATACAGCTTTTTAATTTATGGATCATGCTCAAAGTTTATTTACATTTCATAAAAATGTGAAATAAACGCATTCAAATCCGTTAAAAAAGTCCATTTATTCATAAATGTGTAGTATTCGCGTTAACAAAAGAATTAATTATCTTTTATTAATTGCTTTTGCAAACTGCTTAAAAATATAGCTAACTAGTAAAAAGGTTGTTTGTAAAATATCGAAATGTGTCTTCTAATTATCAATTAAAACTTTTAATTAATTCTAAACGTATTGTTTGATAGCGTTATTAATTTAATCTATAGGAAATCGACGGTAACTAAAAATAAATACTTTTCCAGGGCAAGTAACAAACAGTGACAAATGAAGGTGAAGGTGTTTGTTATGTTTTACTTTCTTATGCTTTTAGCGTTACGTAATTTTAGATGAATTTTATTATTTAATGCTTATTCTACTTATAATATTAACAATTGACATTTTACTGAAATGTAACAATACATAACATTACATAAGTCGGGTAGAATTGTTGCTAGAATCAAGTTCAATACTAATTCGGCCCCTTTTGTAGTTAAAAAAACATATAAAATTGGCACGTTACCGTGGCATCTAATAAGTACTCGCTCAATAATTTAGCGTACCCAACTAAACAATTCACACACAATCACCACAATTCCTCTCAGCCAGTACTCCAGGTTTCGTGTGCGAAGGAAATTTGCATTTGCAATTTATTTTGTACGTAGGAATTGCAAGTCGTCTAGATAAGAGTTGGTGCAATCTCATCGACTATCTTGTGAACCGAATCTATTGCTGCATTGAAAAGAACTCTTCAGACCACACTATTTGTGAGTTACGATGATACGGTTTTGGATTTATACTTACTTGATTTTATATAAATGTATGTTTTTTTATATTTTCTGTTTCAGTATTTAGCACGAATACTAATTATTACATTGAAGGGCGTGATGCATTTAAAAGAAAGTGAGAAATTATAATGCACACCTTTTTTTAATTAATAGCTTTAAGGGCAAATTATTTTATTAAAAGAATGTTTGGCACAAGGGCCTGTTCATAAATTTTGGCAGCGATAATTTGTGATGTCTTTTTAAAATTAAAATATATCTTATATGGAATCGAATATATATATATATATATATTTACCGGAGAAAATGACCATTTCAGCACGTCCATAAGTCAAAACATCCGTCGTCCAATATTTCTGTCTGCTGATAAATTATGCAATGCAAACAATACTATGGACGAATAATAGCGTGTTAGGCTGTCCATGTTTTTTGTATGCAGTTAACTGCGTTAATGACGAGTATTACTTTTCAACAACAATAAGATTTGACTATAGACACACTATTTTTTTCTTTTAAGAGGAAAGTATAAGAAATTAAAATCGTAAAGTATATGAAAGTAGTTTTTTCTTGATTTAAATTCTTATGTGTCAATTTCAACAAACAATAATTATAAATGTATTATTGTCACAGAAAAAATTGATAAACAGTCTAAAAACGTTTAATTGATACTACATAATATTTCTTTCTTAAAACATGACAGCGAAATTAGGACTTCACAAATATTATTGTGGTTTATAACCGCAAAAGCTGTGATTGCTTTTATACATACACATCTTATATATATAAAGAAAGTTGTGTTAGTTACACCACTTATAACTCAAGAACAGCAGAACAGATTTGGTTGAAAATTGTTAGGAGGTAGCTTAGAGCCAGGAGACGGACATAGGATACTTTTTATCCGTTCGACAAGCGTTCCGTGTGACTTGACATGAGAACGTCAGTCACTATAAAACGTGGTATAACAAAAAAGAATCAGACTTGGAAAAGAAACGCAAATGACAGCTATGTAATGACGTATGATGACAATTTGTAAGAATATTTGTTTTATTATTTTATTATATTTGTAAGAAATCAATATTAAAACTATTTCTATTAAATAAATAATTGACAAGTGGATTGAAGTGAAGTGAAGTTTAATTAATAATGCCGCGACCAAGACGATCAAATCTTTCCCGACACAGCCGCAATGCAAGAAGAATACAAAATACTGCAAATGAAAGGACTGAAGAAGAACAAGAAATTGCACGAACAGCGCCAGCGATAGTATGGCTTTGACTTCGTGCTTCTCAATCACGAAAGCAAAGTGAAGCAGCCCGTAAAACAGCTCGGTTGGCAATGCAGAATCGTCGAGCGAACAACAGAAGTCAACAGATAGATAATTTGCGACGCAGAACAAGATATTTAGCTGATTTGAATCGAGCAGCGTTTCGATACGATTGCAGCAATGATTACAGCTTGCATCCTAGCGTTTGCATTGGGCAAATGGACGTTGTTTGCGAGTATTGTGGTGCATTAAAGTTTTCAGTTTTATGCCTGGATTATGCTGCCTTAATGGTTAAGTGAAATTGCCAGTGTTGACTCCGCCTCATGAGCCATTGTATTCATTGCTTTGTGGCGACACATAAGAATCACGCCACTTTCTTGCAAATACTCGAAAATACAATAGAAAATGAAATCATTTGGAAACAATCCAAATGACGTCATTTGGGGCAGACATTATCGAAGAAGGAGGATTTAATCCGACATTTAAGGTATTTTTGTACTTACATAGAATGTAGTTAAAGAATAGTTTACTTTATCTATTGGTATCCAGTTAATACTGTCTGGTTTTTATTTTGTAGATACAAGGACAGATTCACCATCGAATAGGATCATTACTACCTTTCGAAGATACACAGAATAAATTTTTACAATATATTTCATGGGCAACATGGAAGAACATCTTGATCGACGCCTAGGATCAATGTAGGAATGAAGCGAGCAATTCTTCAAGACTTGCAGTGTCTGCTTCATGAACATCATGCGTTGGTCACGTTGTTTAAGAGTGCTTTAGAGCGCATGCCAAATGATGACTATAAGGTTGTCATCAAAGCAGATAAACGACCATCTGGAACACACGAACGCACATTTAATGCTCCAACAGTAGACGATGTTGAAATCCTGATTGTTGGTGAACAATTGGAAAAATGCGATATTGTGCTTACACGTCGCGATACTGGGCAACTGCAACAAATATCTGAAACTCATCGATCATATGACGCATTGCAATACCCACTGATGTTTTGCCAAGTAGAACATGGATATTATTTTAATATTAAAATGATAAATCCATTGAGTGGTGAAGTATCAGTATCTTAATAATGTCTGTATTATTTGCCTTTGATGGTTAATTATCAAATTTTTAATTTTAGGTAAAGAAACTACAAAGAAAGTTAGCTCAATGAATTATTATGCATATCGTTTGATGATTCGTCAAAACGCTGACAACTATTTGCTGCGGTTTCGTCGATTGTTTCAGCAGTATTGCGTTGACATGTATGTAAACATAGAAATGGAACGTTTAACATTTATTAGGTTGAACCAAGCCAAACTGCGTTCTGAGGAGTACATCCATTTACGTGATGCAGTTAGTACTGAAGGAAATGCAGCTAATATTGGTCGATTAACTATTCTGCGACGTACATTGGTAGCCCACGTCATATGCATGAATATGCACAAGATGCAATGACATATGTTCGTCATTACGAGACCAGATCTCTTTATTACTTTACCTGTAATCCAAAATGGATAAAATTACTCAATTGCTGCTTCCCGGACAAACATCAAATGATAGACACGACATCACAGCACGTATATTCAGGCAAAAATTCGGTCCCTGATGAACTTTATTGTTAAACAACGCGTCTTTGGAGATACTCGATACTCGATGTATTCAATCGAATGGCAAAAGCGAGGCCTGCTCGCACTAACATTCTTATTTGGTTAGTGGAAAGAATTCAGCCTTACCAAATAGATGATATCATATGTACCGAGATTCCTGATCATGAAGTCGATCCAGACCTACATGATGTTGCTACTACTAATATGATTCATGGACCTTGTGGTGCCATCAATCCCCAATCACCTTGCATGGTCGATGGAAAGTGCTCTAAACGATATCCACGGAAATTAACGGCGGAGACTGTCACTGGCAACGATGGGTATCCGCTGTATCGGCGTCGAACACCAGATGACAACGGTCGAACTGTCAGCAACGAAAGTGAAAAGAATGGATTTCGTTGTCAACAACAGTTGGATTGTTCCCAATTGCCAGTTATTTCAATAACGTTCAAGACACATTGTAACGTTGAATACGCAATTCAGTGAAGTCCATAATATATATTTGCAAATATGTCACAAAAGGCAGTGATATGGCGGTTTTTGGATTGCAATCTTGAAATACCAACGATGAAATTTCACGCTATCAAGTTGGTCGTTATGTGAACTGTAATGAAGTGATTTATTCGCATTTCCCATCCACAAACTTCATCTTACTGTTATACATTTGGCGGTGCATCTGGGGAATGGTCAACGAACATATTTCACGGCTTCGAATGCTACGCAACGGCTGAAACACCTCCAGCAACTACATTGACCAGTTTTTTTGCAATCTGCCAAAGCGATCAGTTTGCACGAACTTTGCTTTACTCGGAGATGCCACGTTATTATACTTGGAATGCTTCATCCAAGAATTTTCAAAGACGAGAAGGTGATGCGGTTCCTGGGTATCCAGATGTGCGTTCTACTGATGCTCTTGGTCGTATGTATACAGTTCATCCAAAGAATGATGAATGTTTCTATTTGCGTTGTTGCTGGTAAATGTGCGTGGGCCAACTTCATTTGAGACACTACGAACGGTTAATGGTGTAATATTCCCAACATATCGTGCTGCATGTGAAGAATTGAACTTATTAGAAAACGATACCCATTGGGATACGACAATCGCTGAAGCCATTATCTCTGCATCTCCAAGCACATTATTCGCTATCATAATTTCGACATGATTTCCATCAAACCCATGTAACCTGTGGCACAAATACAAGGATAGTATGTCAGAAGATATTTTACATCAAAGTCGTGTCAGTTACAGAAATCACGATATTGAGATGAATGACGAGATACATAATCGTGCTTTACTGATCGAAGATATGTGTTACCTCATGTGCGGTAATTTATTAATCAGGTTAGGAATGCCAGCGCCAAATCGTGAAATGAATGACGCATTTAATCGAGAATTGGAACGGGAACGTGAATATGATCACCAGGAATTAGATTTAGTAGTTCAAGGGAATGTACCCCTGTTGAATTACCAACAAAAGGAAGTTTATTATACTTTAATGAAGACTATCGCTGATGAAAATGGTGGTTTATATTTTCTAGATGCCCCTGGTGGAACTGGCAAGACATTCCTTATGTCATTAGTTTTAGCAACTGTTCGGGCGAGATCCATTGCAGTTGCTTCTTCTGGAATAGCAGCCACATTGTTAGAAGGATGCCGTGCGGCTCATTCAGCATTCAAATTACCGTTAAATCTTCAAACTATTGAAAAACCAACGTGTAATATTGCAAAGCACTCAACAATGGCCAAAGTTTTAGCGGCGTCGAAAATCATCATCTGGGACGAATGCACAATGGCGCATAAACGTGCATTAGAAGCACTTAACCGAACATTAAAAGATTTACGCAATGACTCGAGATGTTTTGGAGGAGCAATAATTTTACTGTCTGGCGATTTCCACCAAATACTGCCAGTAATTCCAAGATCTACGCCTGCCGACGAAATAAACGCTTGCCTCAAATCGTCAAATCTATGGCGCTATGTGAAGAAACTGCAGCTGACAACAAACATGAAAGTTACATTGCTTAATGATACATCTGCTGAAGATTTCTGGGTGCAATTGCGGACTATCGGTAATGGTCAAGTACCTGTCGATGAATCGAGCGGATTAATATCATTTCAAATAATTTTGTAATTTTGTCTCATCAAAAGACGAATAGATATTATTACAGATATTATTTCTAACTATAAAATAATGAATGGTTGAGTGAGCGAGCAATTTTAGCGGCTAAGAATAAAGATGTAGATGACCTGAACTACATAATTCAAAATAAGATCATTGGAACAATGCATTCATTCAAATCTATTGACTGCGTCACAAATGAAGATGAAGCCACCAACTATCCAATTGAATTTTTTAACTCTTTGGACGTGCCTGGCTTACCACCGCACAATTTACGCCTAAAGGTTAGCTCCGTAGTAATCATGATTCAAAACATAAACCAACCAAAACTGTAAAACGGTACGAGTTTGGTGGTTAATAAATTGATGAACAATGTAATTTACGCTACGATAATGATAGGAAAATTCAAAAGTGAGGAAGTTCTCATTCCGAGGATCCCGATGATCCCAACCGATATGCCGTTTGAATTTAAAAGACTTCAATTTCCGATACGTCTTGCATTTGCCATGACCATCAACAAATCAAAATGCCAATTCTTAAAGGTTTGCGATTTAAATCTAGAACATTCATGTTTTTCCCATGGTCAATTATACGTGGTATGTTCACTGGTCGGAAGACCATCTGCGTTGTTTGTTTTTGCGCCTGATAAAAAAACAAAAAATGTCGTGTATCACAAGGTACTTAAGTGAAGAGCAACGTATGTACTAAAATACAGAAATAATAATGAATGATTAATGTAGTTATTTAATTTTTTGTATTTTTCCAATAAAAAAAACACAATCTGCTTATTTATTACACATTAACAAGTTATGACAAGGCGGAACAAAGTTCTCCGGTCAGCTAGTATCAAATAAATTTTAAAAACAAACTAAGATTGATACTGAATGAATACTGATATCATTTAGAGATTTTGTTTTATTTTAGTTACGATTGATAGTCGATAAATTAATATTAATATACGCATTGAAGTATTTTGCTTTATTAAATGTATGCAATACAAAAACTAACTCATTATGTCATAATATTCATGTACAAATGTATGCATAATTACATGTGCACTCTCTCTTCAGTTTCATAGTCCGATGGGACCGATAAGTGACACAATCGGAGAAAGGTCAGACACAGGACACTTTTCACATGCCAATCCAACGCATGGATAATCTTACTTTACAGACATGCGGGTACTTAGCCCACATTACCCCAACCGACTAGAAAACAACTATGAAAATTTATTGAGTTCGATTTCTGAAGCACATGCTTCTTACCACTAGGCTACGGAGGCAGATAAGACGTAAATTTTACTAAGATATAACTTTATCAGCTTGTAATCTACCTGCCTGTAAATTTGCAAGTCAGTGCCTCAAAATTGTCGTTTTGACAGAAAGCTCTGTCGAGAAACTGGCACTTTTATACATAGTCCATGTTGCCAAAACAGACAAAACACAATGATAATGCAAAGTAACTTTTTTGCAGCGTTCGAGCCGATAACGTCTTGTTCGTAAAGAAATAGACTAGAAAGACACATTGAAATGATAATTTATTTTGCCTGTTTGATCCAATGTAGTGCATTTAATAAGCAACAACCTTTTGTAGTTTGCATACCAAATGTTATTGCTTATGAAATGCACTTGGCTTTTGCTTGGAGTTGCGAAAGCGTAATGGATTAGCGTACTTTCGGTTATCTGCAACGGAGTCATTGGTGGTGAATTTAATCCAAGATCCGATTTAGTTCCCGAGCTAAATTAGTTTACTTAAACTAAGAGACTACGTGAGGAAACTTCCAATTCTCAGTTTACTCATGTATCGTAATTGCAAAGACTGTAATGGTATATACATAACAGTTACTGCGAACTTTTTCTACTTATAAGAAGGAACAGTGTATGCAATTTAGATAAAGTAATATTTATAGTCCCATATTCATTTTACAAAATACTTATGCTAGATATGATAGAATAGTTTGCTGTATTTAAAAAAAAAAACTATTTTTCATGTTTTCCACATAAACTTTATTAAAAATTAACTTTATTGTAATTAAGTAACCACCAAAATAAGAATACAATTGTTCATACGCAGGATTCGAACATACGATCTCTGGTCGGTATTACAAGGACGAACGTAAAAAGTACAGTAGTGTAGGCAGTTACACAAGCACATAGTATTTTTAAATTTATAAACACTTGACAAAGGCCGATAATTTGAAAAATATGCAAATGATTAGTTACTGGGAACATTTTCTACTTATAAGAAGGTACAGTGTATGCAATTTAGATAACACAATGTTTATATTCCCATATATCCCAGACTTATTATTTCATATCAAATACATATTGAAAATTAAAATTTTAATATAATAGGACATATCATTCATCCATGTCAATTAAAGAAGTGACATCGTTTGAATGCCTGTGCCATTTTTTATTAAGAGAGTCGACATAATTAACAACACGACAAGGGTTTTAGACATCTGAAATGCTAAGAGTAAAGAAAAAGTAAAGTCACTTAGTCTATTTCAAACTTTATTAACATCACTATTTTATGGAGAATTAGACTTTAGTAATCACAATAGTTGACATATATTTGCTATGTAACTATATGATACAATAGTATTTGCATGACAGTATCATTTGAACTCTATCTACGTTTAACTATTAAATATGTATGTTATAATAGTTATGTCGTCTACAACAGATAGTCATACAGATGAGTTAGAACTCAATCATAAATGAAATAACAACTATTCAAACAAACATGATCTGAAAATGTCTTCGATTAACGGTTATACGTCTGTTAAACGGGCTTATTATAATGATATAATTTATTTACAATTATTACAAAGCTCTTTATATAATCTGAAAATAGCCTTCGATATATTTCTAGTTTAACCTTACTAAAGATTGGAAATGACACTATACTTTAATATATATATCTTTATATTAAGTAAGGCTATATAAATGATCGTCTAATTTAGACTCATTATTAAATTGAATTTAATCACGAGTGTTTTAATTTAGCTATTCATCATCATGAAGTATTTCTAATTGTATTTACGATTATCATATCAATTCACTATTTACGTTTTCGTTACTTAAATATATTTATTGACGTTTCGTTCAATAGATCAGTATACTAAGTTGGATTTGATCAATCATCAAAGTGTTAAATATTTTAGTAAAGAAACAATCTGTAGTTACTGGAAAGTTAAACAATAGTTCAAATATTTGTAAAGTATTTTGTGTAAAAACTATGAGTCATGAAAGTGACAATTGATGTGTCATAATATTTTTGAAAGCTTTATTCAACTTACAATAAGCAATATTTGATGCGTGTATACATATTTATGAACATTTTTCACTTAAATCAATATTATGTTAAAATAAACATATTTTATGAACATATCGTATTTCTTATCTAAACTATAGAGTCAACATTCCTTATTCATATATGTGTAATTGCGGTATTGAATAAATATTTGAAATGTCGGCATTTGCCTCGTACATTAAATTTAGCTAATATTAAATAATCGAGTATGATTTCTCTATTGGCGAAACTTCGATCTTAGGTCTTCTGTTATCTTAACTATCTCCCGCTTGATGAATTAACCAGATCTATTAAAGAAAATAGCCAACATGTTATATACTTATGGTACGTTAGCTTTGGCAGCCAAACACCGCACGGAGTTTTTAACAGATTAATTGCTCAATACGTAAATATCTCCTCAAAGATTTTTCTGACCACGTGGATGTCTAATTCCACGTAAGAATAGTCCATACTAATGTTATAAATGCCAAAGAAACTCTGTCTGTCTGTAAGTGAAATTTTGTACATATGATGGATTACAAGAAAGGGCACAGGCTAACAAAAATTGCGATAAAAGGATGGGTAGGGTTAAAGTAGGGACTGAAAATTTAATGGAAATTTGTTATTTTTGAACGTAAAACGATGAAATTTTGTATCTAGATACTTGAAAGGAGCCATGAGTGGTTCTTTTTAGCGATTTCGTAATTTTAAACAATACGGGGATGAAGTACGGGTTGAAATGCGGATGAAAGTCAATGTGGAAAATCCAGGCCAAGCCATGAAACTGTGTGGTGATTCGCTGGTAACAGCTAGTATGAAATAAAATTGTAAATATTTTGATCCCTCACTGATATAATAATAATGCTATTTATAGAATATATTACTCAGTTGTATATGTACTGATGTTTCACAATAGTGAAAAATTCATTGCATATCAAGTATAAAGCACATATCTATCTATGATTAATTAACTGGGTGATAAATAACGTAAGCAAATCTTCTTAATTAACGCGCTGGGCGTGTTATGTTAGCTTAAACCAATATGAGCGTGTTTAATTAAATTTAAATTATATATAAAAATGTGACGACACATCTTGAAACAATTCTTTTAAAATAGAACATATTTTTTTCCATCTATTATTAACCATTTTAATTAAGCCAATTTTTGATATAAAATTTTCATGATACGAAATGTAAAAAATCTATTTAAAATTCATCCTCTTAGAATTTAACGATTTTATTATTCAGAATGATAATTCTTTTCAATTGAGGTTGGGCAGTGTAGGATCTTAAACATTCGTCGTACAACAATGAAATAGAAGCCGCATGATTGTATAAGTACGTGAGGGGTTATTTCCGAATACATGTAAATGAATAGTTTATAATGCAATAAATGGAATACGTATCTTACTATATCTAATGCTTAATATTTATTGACTTGTATCTTCAAAATATGTTAATAATTTATTTCATTTTAACCCTTTGCAAAGGTTTTCTTCTAATCGTTGGATGGTTATAATAACCTTTATAAGGAGCACTTCCTACTAAGAAACTACTAAAAAAATACAAAGAAATATATTCAAGACTTAAAAATTAATGATGTAGTAAACAGCTATACATAGATATGGTTAAAGTATTTAATTAATGACACTTGTATTATATGTTCGAGAAATTTGGCTACAAAATATAATATTAGGAATTCTGATTTCTGGAGGTCGCGTATTCCACATGTTGATCGAGTGTATTAAGAATAAGCAGTGTAGGATTTCATTCTTCGTATTTTGTCGTTCTCTTTAAAATTTTACAAACTGTACGATCCAGCTACTTTCTATTGTCATATATGTACATTGATTATCGTTTTGATACCTAGAAAACATATTATATGAAAAATAAACAACAAAGCAAAATAAATTTGCTTGGCGCTTTGCCGCGATACCCAGTAAGAAACTTATTAACTATTTATCGGTGTACACACAGTTTCATTCGTCCGTTTTGATGAGCTTCGTGTGACAGAAAAATATGCATTTTACATAAGCTTTATATAATATGATAGGAATGAGAAATATTTGGATAAGCGCTTCATGTACTTTTATCTTATAAAAAGCATTTGTTGTTGCCCTAAAAAGAAACGTTTATAGCTTCTTCAGTTTGAGCAGATCATTTGACTTCGATCAATAATATCATTTAATGACAGAAACGTTTGATTAAATCTTTTTTTCTTAACGCATATTTTTTTTTACTTTAATTATATGCAGATAAGTTCAAGCTATCCATGCAAAAATAATTAAACTACGACAATAATAGTATGAAGATTATGTTGTTAGAAATTGAAAATAACTGCAGAAAACATCAATATTGAAATTTATAATACCTGTCTTTGAACTTTCTTGCATTGATTGAATAAAATTTTTTTATGTGATTTCAAATTTCAATTTCAACAAAATATGTGATTTCCAGTTTAAGTGCAGTTTAAAGTCAACGTGCAGGCCTAAGTTTTTAACACTTTGGCTGATAGGAATAGGTGAGCTGTTAAATAAAGTTTGTGGTTGTTGAGATGCGTCTAATTTAGCCAGCATTATAGGGCTACCAAGCATAATAGCCTGGCATTTAGATGGATAAACAGCTAACCCACACCTATCAGACCAATGTTTCATAGCATACAAGTCTTTGTTGACTTTACTAAAAGCATCCGAGACGGTATCGATGCTTGCTTGGGCATATATTTGCAGGTCGTCAGCATACAAATGATACGCACACAGAATGTCGTGTGTATTAAGATTAATTAAAAGAGAAAACCTAAGAGGGTGAGAATACCGCCTTGTGGGACGCCACTTTCAGTAGTAAGCCAATTTGATGAGAACTCATCAACGATTACAGACTCTTGGCGTCCTCAAAGATAAGAGGAAAACCAGTCAAAACTTTAACAGAAATCATAAAATAAGACAGGACAGCTAGAAGAATGTCGTTACTGGCAGTATTAAAGGCATTAAAAAAATCAACTAATAATAATACTGTGATTTTAGTGTTCTCCATGCCAACCCTCATATCGTCAGTCACTTTAAGGAGGGCAGTGGCCGTACTGTGGCCGGGTCTGAAGCCGGATTGAAAGGGATTTATTAAGTTATTACTGAATATAAAATGATAAATTTTCTTGAATACACATGATTCAAATATAGGTCAATAATGAGCGAAAAGTGTTGGGTTGGAACATTTTGGTAAAGACGAACATAGGCTTGCGCCACGAAGCAGGAAAGCATTTAGAGTCCAAGGAAAAATTTATAATAAGGGTGATAGCGGGAAGGATATATTCAAGAATAGAGACTATCATTCTTCGACTAATTTTGTGAGGACTTACAGCAGTGGAGTTCATGGCAAGGAGAACTTTTTGATTTTATCAGAAGAAACAGGAGAAAAATTAAACGTATTAGCACATGGACGCGTTGTTGCCTTGGTTTTAGATGATCTAGTGAAGATGTGGTGAGAAAATGATTATTTAAATCATCTAAAGCGATTGAACTGGATAGGTTTGATATTCGAGTCTTGCCAATACCCAGAGTTCCGAGGACCTTCCATATATTTGCAGGATTTGAAGAGGAGATATTGTCAAGAATATGTCGGCGTTTGGCATAGTAATAGTTTATATACTCATATAAACTTACGTTAGATAATTTATTTTAGTTTGCTGTATTTACAAAAGAAAAATTTTTATTTTTTTCAAATAATCTTTATCAAAAATTAATTTTATTGCAATTAAGTGACGACCAAAACAAGAATACAATTGTGCATTCGCAGGATTTTACAACATACGCCCTCTGGTCGGTATTACAAGGGCGTACGTAAAAAAAGGTCATAGAGGCAGTAACTTAGGGGCAAGCAGTTAAGAGCACAAGCACGTATTAATTTATAAACACTTGACAAAGACCGAAAATTTGACGAATATGAAAATGAGGGTCCTCGTAAGTTCATATTTTATGTGCTATAAATTTTGTGTATTTTTTCTTGGGAATATAGACTTTACGAAAGCTCAAATTACACTATTATTTTTTATTATTAGTAGTGTATTTACATAATACATCAATGCAATTCCTCACTAGGTACATTGTAAGTTGCATATTTTATCTTTTTAAAATTACATTGTCAGATTATAAAATTATTTTATTTGAAAGTATATATATAGGTTTTATAGAGATTAAATTGTGTGGCAGTAATTATTTTTAATGTCTCAATTAATAAATACATGATTCATTCAAAGTACCTGAAGCTTTATTTTTGCAGTGCCGAATCAATAATGCTCTTCAGTCGGCTGAAGTGGGTTTTTTAACAGCAACTTTGTTAGGTCATCGTAAACGTAAGATATCTAACAAACTCATTCTTTGGTATTATGAACTATAACCTTGATTACTTATAATTGAATTTCAAATACATATTGAATTAAATAGGACATCCCATTTAAGTATTGTGCTATTTATAATTGAGAGAGTCGACATAATTAACAACACTACAAGGGTTCTGGATATCTAAAATAATAAGAAAGTAAAAATAAAGTAAAAGGTAGAAGTAAAAGAAAAGGAAGACAAAAGTTTCACATTTTAACATCTAATTCAAACTTTTATGAAGAATTAAGACTTAGTTGAATATTAACAATTGTTGTACATATAATTTGAATATGAACTATAAACTGCATACATAAAAAATGGTCCTGTATGCGCGGCATACACTACGAACATCATCTCATACGTATTAACTAATTACCAATATTTCTGTTTTGAGTTTGTCGGCTAACAACGAGATAGTCATGCTATGATAACAACTTATTCAAACTTAAAAAGAGCTGAAAAATAGTTGCCCTCGTTATAAGTGTTCAATAAATCCGCTAGTTTAAAGGCGGCTTATTATTTATGTTTGATATAATTTATTTCTAAGTAATTATATTAACAAAGCACGCTTTGACGTAAAACGCAGTAGTGTTTTTGAATAACGCGGCAACGCGGCACTAAAAGGCGCGGAAATGGTATTTTCCTAGTTTGTTTCTTATCAAGAAAAGATTGCAGAAAAGAATAAAGAAAAGTTTGAATTTTTAGGTAACACACAGGTAACAGTTTACATTTTTAAGGTAGTAGACCTTTAAAATGTAAACTGTTACCTGTTATCTGTTATGACTTACGGCGAAGGCTAAGGCTTCTAATGTTAGACTCATTCTTAGAGATTAAATTTTTTAATAGGAATCGGTTTTTATTTAATTTTTATAATATGCTTGATGTTTTTTGTTATAGTAAAATAGTAAAAATTTGTGGTCTACTTAACTAGTGCTGGTAAGTATTTCGTGTAAAAACTATATACTAAAGCAAGTGCATTGTGCATGAAGGTCATATATGTTTTGGAACTTTATTCACTTGCATTTTTTATGTGCTTAAAAATTGAATATTATTTTGTAACATTTAAATAAAATATTTATAATGGAATGTAATATAAAGAAATACATAAGTAAGTTTCAAAAAGTGATAACGACATGAACGTCAGGCGAAATGAGGGCATTATTTTTAACACGCATTTTTTTTGGCTTAAAACGTTTTTCTAACATATATTTTACATTTGTTATTAACTTTCAGTCAGTTTTCCTTTTTAATATAAATGTAATTGCGTATTGTTAATAAATATTTGTAATGTGATTCGGCAATAAGGTTATAAGCAGATACATTTAAAGAATGCACTTGAATCTTTAGCAGAATATAATTATCTGTTAAAGACCTGTATATTGCTAATATAAAATTTTCCGCCACATTTTCTGATACGCTGAAACCTTTGGATGAAGGTGATAAATGTCGTCTGCAGCTTTACAAAAGCCGTGCTTAGTGCAATGCTTTGGCTATTGAACGGCAAAATTGTAGCGTTCATTTTTACCTCTGATACATTGCCACTATTATTCTCAGGCACTTAAAACTTTGTGACTGGAATAACACCGTTATATTTTATACCGCCAATGCTTATAAGTGAATTTATATAATTGGCCTAAAGTGATTTCGTGTTTGAAATAATAAAGGTAAAATTGAATAATGAACGAGACGTTAAAAACGCTTAAAGTTTTAATCCGGTTCTGGTCAGAAAAGTATTTTCGAGTTCTTGGAGGTCATAAGTATTTTCCACGGTTCACAATCAATGACATCAAACAATTAAAGGTATAGTCAATGTGCATTGATATTGTTTAAGCACGTTTCAACGTAGCCAGCACGCACTAGCAACGTTGAATAACTGTATTGACACTTTGCTCTACATTAACTTAAGCTCCTATAAAGTGATTGAGAATATATGTATAGGAGATACATTGGTGAAAATTAGCCCTCCCCTTTTTTTACTATCTCCCGCTCGGCGAATATATCAGATATTTAATTAACATACCATCGTAGCTTTTTATTTACTTAATGAAGGCACGGTAACCTGCCCCTCGAACAGGTACTCGCTTTTAGCGGTGGGGCTTAGTATCTGTGGCCTATTCGGCTGCGGGGAAGCTAAAAAGAACCTGGCCGGCCTGTGGTGCAAGGGTGGCTGTAAAGGAGGCTGCTCCAAGCGGGCTGAGCAAGCCCGCTTTGGATGCGCCTTGGGCGCAACGAGGCCGTCCTCGTTGCGCCCAAGGTGCCCCTAAAGTTACAGGAGGTGGTGTGCCGTCCTACTGTCCTTCGCAGCCAAAGAGGAGTTAAGGGGGAAGAAAAGTGTTGGTAGTTCGTAGGCCGCTCTCCCTATACGCCACGACACGGCGGGGCTGCACCGCTGATGTGGTGTGGAGGGGCCTGGGAAGAGGGGACATTTAGTATTGTGTCGTCGATCTCTCCTTCTTCTGCGAAACTGTGCTAGCGGCGGAGCCCATCTCCTATGTATAGGGGCCGAGACGAAGAACCGGTATGAGTAGGCATTTCCCCACGGAAAAAAGCACGGTAATATTGGCAGCTAATGTCTCCACGCGGTGTGGGTTTAACAGATTAATTCCTCAATACGTTAATACCTCCTTAAAGATATTTTATGCATGAAGCATATCAAATACCACACAGGATAAGTAACAGGTAGTATAAAATAAAATTGTAAAAATTTTGGTCTTATACTGTTATGATGTTAATGCCTAATATTAATGCCTGATATATTTTCCTTACTCAGTTTTATTCGTACCCAAACCTCGAACTCCGCAACCCAAAGGGAGTATTTGTCAGTGAATATATATATATCCATTCTTCATTATTTGACTATGTAATTTATCTTATACTTAACACTATTTTTGACTGACTTCCCAACAGAAGGAGGTACCTACTAAATTTGAAGCGAGTTATTTTATATATATGTTGCCGCGTTACTCCTAGTGCTCGGTTTTTTTAATTATTTTTCAAATGATAGGTATTAGCTGCAATTGGGTCGTATTTTTTTAATAAAATTGTGATAAGCAGTTTTTTAGATATTTAAGAAATTAAGAAAATTATGGCGTCACAATTCACGCTATTTAAAATGTGAATTAAATTACAAAAGCTGACGCAAACTTACGAGATTGACCTAAACTCTGTTCGACATAATTGTAGTACTTAAATTTTCTTACGATAAGGTCGGCCAGAGTATACATATATATGTTTTAAGAACAGCCCACAATAAGCATTTTAATGTAAGTTTAAGAGGTACTAGAGCCCCGTTATGTACAGGGTGCCATCTGGGGTGGTCCCACCACGGTACCTTTTTCTGCCACAAAGCGCTAGAGTGAAGACATTAACGTGTTCGAGTTTGAAGGGCTTTATATTTACTGGATAAACGAGACGTGACATTACTTTCCTCACTATAGGCAGCGTTGGTACCCTGGTATTGCTGATGTCAATGGGCGTTGGCGACCTCTTTCCTCGGGTGGCCCAACTGCTCATCTTCCTTATGGGCTTCAAACAGCTCAAAGCTTTTACTAAAGGAAGTCAAGCAGCCGGTACATATTTTAAGTATTTATACCGATATCGCCCATTAGTCTCTATTCAGCTTCGTGGTGGCAGAGCTTGGTGTTTACTGATTGATTTACTAATGCAACGGCTTACTAATTTAATATGTCATTTCTTGCTACCAAGCGCCTTTCAGTAAATTTCTTGTCACCGGAGTTGAGATAAGAGGGATAAACCCTAAGGGCCTTGGAGAAAAGGTTGGTTTTCCTTAAAAGTCTAACATCGTCACTTACCATCACCAAATCCATCTAGTCATTTTCGACTATCGCTATGAAATTAAAATGAGTAATTTCTGAATTAAAAATGAGTTACCAATATAACTTTATGACTAAGAAAAGATAAAGTTTGCAGTAATAGCATTAAATGAATCTAACTGTGGACAGACCTTC
>JAGSMT010000923.1:0-29402 GCA_029286875.1 Lamproptera curius | reverse complement strand
GAGAGATCTTGAGAGGTCTTATTTACTAAGGAACGTAATTTTTATCAGGAAATGCAAAATGCATTTCCCAAATAAAAATATTAAAAAATTTAAGAAATAATAAAATAAAAAACTTTTGACTTACATTATTAATAAATTAAATTATTTAAAAACTATTTTGTAATTAAAACTAATTACTTTAAATATAAATCAAAGCAACCATAAACGGATACTATAAAAAACCATAGACTAATTCTTCCAGCAAACTTGTTCGGAAAGAATAACTAGATTTTCAGGAAAAAGTTGAAAATTTAACTGTTTTTTTAAAAATAACTTATAAAGTTTCGGTTAATAATGGGAAATTTTTCCATATTATAATACCCTTTGGTAAAGAATTCCTGCCTAAGTTTATTTTCAATTTGACATTTTATTTCATTCAAAAAACAGTCCAACTGAATTTTTCGGGTTCTTCTTTAGGTCGAAGGGTCCTTGCCAAAAGGGTGTAATTAAAAGATATTTAAAGAAATTACGGAATTTAAGCATTCAATATTAGTTTTGGGTCGTTTATCGTTTATCGGATGACTTCCGTTGGTGGAGTCAACCATTACAACCCGGCGGAGCCGAGGGGTTGCAACTTTGGCGGCCAGGGCTTCAATTTCCTTAATTTGGTTTTTAGCCCGAGGGTCCCCAGAGGGGAGACCCCCCGGGCCGCCACCATTTTTAAACCGTCAAGCGACCAATCGAGGGTGCCCAGGAGGGCCGGGAACCCGGCCGGTTAGTCGCTTTTTGATCCTTTTGAACCCGGTTAGCAACATTTATGGGCCCCGGGCCGAACCTTTTCGATCAGTTGCTTTAGGACATGTTAATTTTGCCAAAACCGCCTTCATCTAATTGGGAGAACGGGCCCGGTACGGCCGAAATCTGGTTGTGGTGGGTTGGTGCGTTTGCCCCCGGCGGGCGAGGAAAGGGTGTTTCGATAAACGATTTAACACGGCTTGCAAGATCGTTATATCGTCGTCCGGATCTGGGGATATGGCGCGGGTCGCCATATTGACGTGTTTTCTGGTTTAGGATGAACTTAAGGGTACGTAACCGGCGGCGTTGGCCGTACCCAGCCATTCGGATGTTGCGGCCGAGTCGAAAAATTTGAAGACGTTTTAAAAAGTTTGAATGGAGGGCAATTCCAGGTCCAATGCGGTCCGTTACGCACCAGACCCCGTGGCCCTGCGTATGAACCGTTTTGGGGCTTGAGTTTGTGGATTTGGATTGGGATGATGAGCGAACACCGGACTGGCGTGGCCCGGATTGGACGGATAGCTGTTTTGTAAGGAACACCTTTTGGCGCAGAGACAGCTTGGCTTTTGGGATTGATTAACGGGAATAGGCACCCAGGGACGTAGGCCGCCTGTTTTTGACCTGTTTGATGTGCGGGCCGAAAGCTGAGGGATTTATCGGAGGGTTACCCCGAGGTATTTGACCGTGTTTTACCCATGAAATTGGGTGGTCGAGGAGTCGGATCATGGATGGGATGTCGGCATTCCTGTGTTAAACAGGACCGCCGCGCTTTGATGGTTATTTGGATCCCTCCAGGTTTAAAACCAGTCGCCGAAGCGCCCTTGGCCGCACTTGAGAGCGTTGGATGGAATAGGACATATGCCGGATGTAAAAATGCATGTGTCGTCCGCGAACAAGGCGGTGCCCAACCTTTATAGTTGGAGGGATGTCCGGGTAGAGGGGAATAGGGACGGAAAGCCCAAACTGAGCCCTTGTGGAACCCTAAGGCGGGTGGGGGATTTTGTTCCTCGAGCAGTATCGGAACGCCTTTAGGAAAGTCTCGTAGGATGAGTAGAATGGCAGGCAGCCGGTTTAAAAACCTGGTAAGGGTTCGCCGTGCCAATTTTGTCGAAACGCCTTTCGCCACGTCGAGGAAAAAGGCCCCGTTGGGCCCCCATGGGGATTTGGTGTTTGATGGTGCACCTGATGGAGGAGGTTTCCCCAAAGCTGAACTGACTTGATTGAAAGCCCTTAGGGCCCGGATAAAGTCTTTGAGGCGGGTCAAAACTAGTTCCTTTCATAGATTTTTCCCAAAGCCCTCAAGGTTAATGGGGGAAAGGAAAGGTTTTGGTTGGGAGGTTTTCCGGTTTGAGAAGTTTATAACCAGCATCCTTCCCGGTTTTGGAAAAAATTTTGGAAAGAGCTGGGATATATTTGGGATAGGAAGGTGAGATGAGTCGGGAAGATCTTTATGGACGCGGTTTGATAGCCGGGCGGGCCCGGGGCTTCCGTGGTTTGGGGCTTTGGATTTAACGATTCGACTTCGTTCCGTTAGGGGTGAGGGAACCGTCGCGTGGGGTGTGCGTCAACCGGTCAACCCCGCCTCACCCCTTGCGGAGATGAGCGGGCCCACCGGCCGTGAAAATGAGCATTGGCCCCAACCGTTGGCCAGACATTCCCGGCCTTTTTCCTCACGAAACGCCGGGGCTTGTCGGGTTGGATGAGGGCGGATAGCGGATGGGCCGCCGCCGCCTTGGAGGGTTTTTGGGAAGCGCCGAAGGGCCAAGGAGGGATGGTTGCCCAGATCGCCATCCCACCGATCGTTCCTAACCCGCCCGGGCGCACCTTGACCGATGTCTGGCGGGCGCGAAGGCCTTCGGTTTCCCGGTTACCAATCGTGGGCGCGAATGCGGCCTTTTGCGTCGAAGAGGTCCCTTGATGTCGTTTGGCGGCCCAGGGGGTTTTTTCCACCGGGATTTGCCTCGAGGAGAATTTCGACGACACTTTGACATGACTTTGGAAACGCATGAGGGCGAGAATTCACGTCGGAAAGGGTGTTTAGGGTAATTTAAATGGTATCTTAAACCGGGAGGTGAGCCAGTAGAGTTAGCCGTGACCTTGCTTTGCCTAAGAAATTCTTTAGCCCCCAAGAACTGGTGGTTTTGGTGATTTGCGGGTCCCCCAGCCAAGAGCACGGGATTTGGGGTCTGAGGTTTGGGTCACCGATGACCCCAGTTCAAGGAGCGAGAGGACGTTTTTACGAAGCAATATCAAGCACATCCGGTCGTTGTCCCACTACGGGGGAAGGGTTTAACCCCGGCAAACCACACCGAAATTGGAGTTTGTTCGACAATTCGTCTAATGCCAGACCCCGCGGATTTGTAGTTAAGGACCCATCGGGTGGCTTGTTAGAAATCGGCCGGGGCGAGGATGACGGGTTCCGGCGATAATAGCGTCTTGAAATCGGATTGGGGATGAGAGGTGTTCTGGGCATGGTGATATCCGAAGCTTTGTAATCGGCGCGTGACCTGACACGGCCAACCTACAGATCGGAGGCTTCCTTTAGATGCTTTAGATTGACGGGCGGCCGATTGCCACCGCAGTGAGTGAATTTTTATAATAATGAGGGCCCCGTGTAAGCGCCGGGTCCCGTCATTTCTTATGATATTAAAATTTGGCAATCTTCGGATCTCCTCTTCCGGGCTTTTGGGAATGTCTCCGCACCAGGAAAATGTCTACGTCGTTTTTTTGGAAGGAATTCCCTTTGACTTGGTCGTTTGTTTCGGAGACCGTTTTGGCGGAAAAAAAGACTAGGTTGAATGCGTGTGGCTTTTTACGCGGCCCGGGCCGTTTTAACAAAGGCGGGGCGTATTATCCATTTAGGTTCCCCGAAAAGTTTTATCGTTTCTGTAATTTGCGGAGTACAGCCAAGCGGGGGTAAAACTGCCAACGGTGGCATCTAACCCGGCGGGTGAGCGCCCAACTTCCGGAAGTTCACTGGCAACTAACAGCCGGTGTTAGTCCCAGAGCCGCCATTGCGGCTAGGCTTGCTGGGGGAGTTTCCGCGGAGGCGGGGCTTGTAGTGGGGCGGGCGGCGTGGGCGGCGGAGCGCTCGGCGGGCAGGTTGTGCCGGCCAGCTGGCCCGTGGGCAGGATTCCGCGGAGCGTTGGGAATCGGCTACGCCGGGGCAGGCCGAGGGGCGGGGAAGGAGGTGAGGGATGGCAACCCGGTGGGCCTAGGGATGGTGGATGGGAGGTGGTTTCCCGCTGGGCGCCTTTGGGGCACCTTTTGATAGTTGGCCGTGTGGCCCTGGCTTTGGAGTTTCGCATGCCGGGGTTCGTACGGGTGGGGGGGCTTCTCGGTCCCGGGAGGTCGGGCAGTCTGGGGTGCCATGGTCCCTAGGGCACTTCACGCAACGGGTCGTGGTGGCAAACGGGCCGTGTTCCGAAAAGGCGGTTTATGGCACTGCCCTGGGGAGGCCGGTTCGAATGCGGCGCGTTAAAATGAAATGCGGACCGATGTCGGATATGTTTTAAATCATATACTTTTGCCCTCCGGAAGGCGTTCGGAGCGTCAGAAGGACGACGTTGTATGGCTTTGGTCCGGCGGGTGGAAACAGCCTTGGCGGAAATAACCATATTCTCCGGGATTTTATAAATTGAATATCTTTTGTGTTGGCAGTTCCCCGGCAGGCCCCTTTGACCACCGTTCGGGGACGCGCTTTCCTTCCGGGAGCGCGAATGTGTGATAAAGTTTCGAGCAGATATTTAGTGACGTCGCGGTGCGTTGGACCGTCTCTAAGTTGGATTTTTGATCCCACTAGCGGAACCATTGGCCGAATTTGATGCGGTTGGATAGGCGACCGTTGGCTCCACTTTCTTTAGGACCCAATGAATGGCGGTGGCTTTTTTGTCCGAGTGAGACCTGGGAACCCGCTGTGAGGCGCGGGGCGCGGGTTGCTGAGAGGGCAGGATTGTTGAGGGCCGTGATGCGGGCCTGGGGAAGCCAGGTTGGGCCGGAGGCGGCGGGGGGTTGGCCCACTGGCCCGGGCCGATAATTGGGGCCGACGATTTCGGCGCTTTGGTTGGGGTCCGGTGTCGGCGATGTGGGGCCGGGATGACCAATTTTTGCGCTTCTTCTTTGGCGATTGAAGGGAAGAAAAGCCCTGCGTCCTCGGATTCACCGGTGTCCGAGCCTACGTTTCCTACTTTGGTTTCCATTTCGGAGTTTGGACGTTGTCTGGGGTTTCCGAGGAAGATTTACGGGACCCCGGACGTGGCCCCAGTTGCGGGCGCGCGATTTTTGCCCTTCTTGGCCTTAGACGTTTTGTCGAATCGGACAGAGTCTGATGTGCTATCGTTGGCGTTAAGGCCATGGGATGGCTTCCAATCGCTTCCGGGAAGGTTTTGGTAAACCCTGTTGAGGCCTAGCCCTTCAGGGTTTCCTCAAAATGCAACATCGGGCGATGCTCCAAATCCGCTTGGGAATTCACGTTGGTAAGCGGGGGTGGGAACCCCCGGTGAGGCCGGGGGTTGGGTTCTACCTCCCGGCCCCATAGCAGGGAGGAAAACCCAACGTTTAAAGGAAAACCAGCGCTTTAGGAGCGCCAGGTGAATTTCCGTTGCTGCCTAACGGCAAAACCAGCAAATTAAAGAAAAAAAATACCTGGGTGGGTGCGTTTGATTTTAGAATTTTACCACGTTCGCGGTGTTAACGGGCAAATGAGTTTAATTGGCAAAAAACCAAATATAAGGTTCCCACATCCCAACAGAAGGTGTCTGAACGCTGAAAGGGGAAAATTGAATAAAAGGCCAAATCGGAACGACTCACCCGACCGGAAGGTTACAAATTATTCGCGGCGCAGGCGCGTACGGCCCAACGCGTCGACACTGACACCACCGGAACACACCGACACTAACAAATGCACTGTTGCACGGTGACACGATGACTTCGGCGTTCTTTACTTCGCCACTTGTGGGTCGGGGAGGGCGGGCCACGGTGGAAAAGCGGATGGGAGGTGGGAGCGGATCGAGCGGGTTGGTCCGGTGATTAGTTTTGGCATTAAATCAATCCTTTAATTACCGTTAAAGCCGACGGGCATAAGTTGTTGGCACCCCCAAATTAAAGTTTCCTTGAAGAATAAATTTAGCCTTTTATCTGCAAAATGAAATTACCTTATTATATTAGCAACATGTGATTAAAAGTTTAAAAGAAGATTTTAGATTAACGGGATATTTAAAACGTACACTTTTAAAATGGGTTTAAAAACTTAAATTTAAGGTTTTATTTTAACAAAAAACTGATGTTAAGTTTGAAAAACATGGAATCAAATTGAAATTTTCAACTTTTTTCCTCTATTGCTTTGGAATATTATAATTATTAAAAAAATTATTTACGGGATTTTTATCGCGTTTATTTTTACATTTTAAATTCCCACGTTTCGAACACTTTCCGGGCCGTGGTCACGGGGGAGACTGAGAGTCATGGTTTCTTGCCAGTGTTGAAGCAGGGGTTTGTATCTTAATTTTATGAATTATTTTTAACCCGTAATTCCGACCCATGCAAAATGAACTGATTTTGACCACGGGCCGCTGGGAAAGGTTCGGGAAACGTCAAATTTAAATGTAAAATAAACCATAAAAATCCGTAAAGAATTTTTATTTAATAATTTTTTTCTCCTTTTTATATTGGGATATTTTGGGAAATTGTCGTTAAACATCTGCTTGTTATTAAAATATTTATTTTGTAATTTGCATGATATGGGCAAAATATCCTTCAATTGAATAAATCTGACTAAGCGCCTGTAGGTAAATGGTCGGTGAAATGTGAAAACATAGATTTTTGTTCTTTATTTTTCGTTTTTTTTTGGCCTCAATTGGAGAAAGGGGAACATTAGAGAGGGGATGGGGAGATATTTTCCTGGATCCTATTAATTATATAACATCTTCAAATTCGGCAAAACCGAGAATAAAACTTCATGAAAATGGACATATTACTTGGTAAGGAAATGCAGAAATTTTAGGGTATTTAATTTGAAGTTATTAAGAAAATTTATTAAATGACCAAAACCAACCAAAAAAAAAAAACTGTTGAGGAATAACGATACTTAATTCCTAAATTGAAAAAATTAAAGGTAGTGAGAACGGTGCATAAAGATGGGATTAGATTAGTAGGATGAAAAATGAATCAAAGGAGCAAAATAGGGAGTCTAGAAGAACAAAGTAAGTGGTTTCCATAAAAATTTTAAGAAGATATACAGCAGATCCAAAAGAATAACTCGATAATGAATTAATTGTTAAATTAATAGGGACTTGAAGCCAAATAAGGCTCAAAATCCCATGGAAATACTAGAATTAAAACCAATATGAAGGGTGGTAGATTCAGGAAGAGGACTGGTTTGATTATTTGGTGGGGATGTTAATGTGTTTAAAGATCTTTATGCCACTACCGTTAGCCGCCCTTTATAACTTATAATGAAAAAGTGATGAGTGTCAACCTTAAAACCCGGGACACACAAGGACTAAAAGGTTAATCAATTGTGGCATGTTGGTAATTTTACTTTATGGTACTTGTAAATAAGGGAAGATTAGTTAGTAAGACCTTCATTTTAACTTGGGAAAAAAGCCTCAATAACGTTCATTATTTTTTAGATACACTAATACTTGACTTAAATACCTTATTTTAAATTGGTTTAATAACCAAAAACATAACGATTTTAGGGGAAAATTTTTATTATTTAAAATTAAATATTTAATTACCGTCATTGACATTTCATGGGGGAGAAGGTTGTTGGAGGGTGTTTCCATTAAAATATTGTTTCGAGTGAAGAATTACATTTTTCCTTTCCTCCGTTCCGCCCCGGAAAAAAGCAATGTAATTACTGATTATGATGATTTTGGTGTCAATTGACTGAATTATTTGGACATATTTGTAAAATATTGATAGTAATGATACGCATCTTGGGTAATGAATTAAAAATGTATCCCAGAGTTTGAATAATTGGGTGAGAAATAAATTTTTATCACACGGTACTATTTCCAAAACTGTTTAGTAAAACAAGGCACTTTTCAAAGGGAAAAATAGAAGGAAATTTTGGGTTATTCGGTAATTGTTTTGTGCGGTTTTGGCCGCGTGGTGCCGCTTTCAAATAATTACTAAATATTCCTTTCAAAAACATAGCCTCCAATGGTAAATTTGTTCCCATTAACAGATTTTTCAATTATATTTTAGATAACTCTGGATATCCTTTAACCAGATCTTTTCGGAAAAACGTTAAAATTTAAACCGGTTAATAAATTTTAAAAAATAACTAAGGTTCTAAAGGTTGGTTTAATGAAGGATTTTTAATTGTAAAATTTCTTGTAATAGAATTTTTCCAAGTTTTTATTTTATAATATGACGTTTATTTATCCCAAAAAACAGTCCAACTGGAATTTCTTTCGTGGTTCTTCTTAGGTCGAAGGCGTCCTTCCAAAAGGTATTTAAAAAGAAAAATTGAAAATTCGGATTATAATTTTAAGCGTTCAATATTAGTTTTGGTATTAACCAACTTTATTACTGTTAGCCGATTGGTGCATAAGTTGTTGGCACTCCCAAATATTGTTTCCAAGAATAAATTCGTGTCTTCTTTTTATCTGGTAATGAAATTACTCAATCACATAGCAAATATGTGATTAAAAGTTCAACAAAGTAAGATTTTATGGATTAACGATATATAAACGCACACTTTAAATTATTAAAACTTAATATTGCTGTTTTATTTACAAAACTGATGTATAAGTTTGAAAACATGAATCAAATTGAAATTTTCTCAATTTTTCTCCTTTTATATTGATATTTTGGAAATGTGTCATAAACATCTGTTTGTTAATTATATTTACTTGTAATTTGGTAAGACAAGGGCAAATATCAACAGTGAATAAATCTGACTAAGCGCCTGTAGTAAAACCAGTCGTGAAATGTGAGATATAGATTTTGTTCCTTTTATTTTTCTTTTTTTTGCCAACAATTGAGAAAGTGGCAAGCACAGAGGATGGAGAGCTTGTTATTTTCTCATCCTATTAATTTTATACACATCTTCAACATCTGGTAAAAACTGAGTAATAAAACTTGTATGAAAATGACACTATCTTTTTAGGTATTGAATCAGGTAATCGTTATTAAGAAATTTATTAAATTACTAACCAATTTAAAAACGAAAAAAAAAATAACTGTTGAGAATAACGATACTTAATTCCAACTTGGATCAAAAGACGATAGAAGGATGTAAAATTGAAGGTAGTGAGTAATGGCATAAAAGGTGAATTGATTAGTAGACAAAGAAAATGAATCAAAGGATAAATATAGGAGTCTAGAAGAACAGTATGGTCCATAAAATTTAAGAAGTATATACAGCAGATCCAAAAGCATAACTCGGATAATGACATTGGAATTGTTGGAATAATATGTTGGACTTGAAGCCAACATATGCCCAAAAATCAAAAACCATGCAAATACTAGAATTAAAACCAATATGAAGTGTAGATTCAGAAGAGATCGGTTTATTATGTTACGTAGGCACAAAGTTAGAAGGATCTTATGCTAATTACCGTTAGTCGCCCTTTATTACATCAAGCACGAAAGGACATGAGTGTCACACTAAAACTCTGGTGACACACACAGGACTAAATAGTTAATCAATTGTGGCATGTTGTACTTACCAGGCGGTACTTCAGGCGAGTGGTTGGAAGATTAAGCAGTAAGATTCTTACATTTTAACTTGTAAAAAGTCACTAACGTCATTATTTTTTACATACACTGTTATTAATGGATCTAAATATCTCTAATTTAAATTGGTTTAATAATCTAAATAAGCATAACGATTAGCAAATACTTTTTATTATTTAAAATTAAATATTTACTTCACTGTCATTGACATTTGTGATTTGTGGAGACAGCTGTTGGAGGTGTCGTATTAAATATTGTTTCGAGCGAAGAATCACATCTTTTCCTCTTTCCTCCGTTCGTCCTGTGAAATCAGCAATGCATACTGATTATGATGACGGTTGCGGCCAATTGGACTGAATTACCGGACATATTTGTAAATATTGATAGCAATGACTACGTCATCTGCAACAAATTAAAATGTATCCCAGAGTAATGAATAATTGTAAGAGAAATACACAAAATTATCACACGTACTAATATTTCAAAAACTGTTTAGTAAAACAAGTGCACTTTCAAAGTAAAAATAGAAGGATCGTGAAAAGTCAGCAATCCTGTTTCGTTGCGCGTTTGCTCATGTGTCATTTCTCATAATAATTACTAAATATTACCTTCAAAACAACATAGCTCAATGGTAAATTTATCTTGGCTAACATGATTATTCACCATTTTAGATAACTGAAGGATATCCCTTATAATTCAGATTCTTTCAGGAAAACGTTGTTCTTAACTGTTAATAAATTTTTAAAATAACTTAGTGTTCTAAAGGTTATTACAATGTTAGCGATTTTTCATATTGTAATACCCTCTTGTAATAGAATTCCTGCCCAAGTTTATTTTTATAATATGACATTTATTTCATTCAAAACAGTCCAACTGAATTTCTTTTCGCCGGTTCTTCTTAGTCATGTCCTTTTGCCATATATTAAAGATATTTATATTGAAAATGGACGAGACTTAAGCAGCTCAATATTAGTTTTGTATTAACCAACTTTTATTACCGTTAGCTGACGGTGCATAAGTTGTTATGCACCTCAAATATTGTTTCCAAGAATAAATTGTGTCTCTTTTATCTGGTGATGAATTACTCTTTAATCACATATTAGCAACATGTGATTAAAAGTCCAAAAGTAAGATTTTAATGGGATTAACGTGATATACAAACGTACACTTTAAATTGGTTTCTAAAACTTATTATTAAGCGTTTTATTTACAAAAACCGATGTAATAAGTTTGAAAACATGAATCAAAATTGTTCTTCTGGTCTTTTTTCTCCTTTATATTGACATTTTTGGAACAGGTCAAACATCCATGGTTACTAATTATATTTACTTGTAATTTGGTATGATAAGGTAAATATCAACAGTGAATAAATCTGACTAAGCGCCCGGTAAACCAGTCGCGAAAATGTGAGACAGATTTTGTTCCTTTATTTTTCGTTTTTTTTTTTTGCCTAATAATTGAGAAAAGTGGGCAAGCATTAGAGAGGGAAGGAGGTGAGTTTTGTTATTTTCTCTGGATCCCATTAATTTTATATTACTCCCAACATTCGGGTAAAACTGAGCAATAAAACTTGTATGAAATGACAATATATTTTGTGGGTATTTAACTTGTAAATTGCTATTATGAAATTATTAACATTAACCAATTTAAAAACGAAAAAAAATAACTGTTGGAGAATAACGATACTTAATTCTAACTTGATCAAAAGACGATAGGGTTGATGGTAAAATTGAAGGTAGTGAGAATGGCAAAGGTGGACCGGTAGATTAGTAGATAAAGAAAATGAATCATGAGCAAATATAGGAGTCTAGAAGAACAAAGGGTGGTCCATAAAAAATTTTAAGAAGTATATACAGCAGATCCAAAAGCACAACTCGGATAATGACATTGGAATTGTTGGAATAATAGTTGACTTGAAGCCACATGCCAAAATCAAAACTGCAAATACTAGAATTAAAAACCAATATGAAGTGGTAGATTCAGAAGAGATCGGTTGATTGCAACATGTGGTGAGTTAATGTGTTGTGTACGATCTTTAAAGTTACTACTGTTGGCCGCCTCTTTTATAACTCATATGAAAGTGATGAGGTCAATACTGTAAAACCAGACACACACAGGACTAAATAGTTAATCAATTGTGGTATGTTGTACTCTACTTGTATGGTACTTGTAAGGGACATGTTAGATTAGTTAGTAAGATTCTTACATTTGAATTCTGTAAAAAGCCTTCACTAACGTCATTATTTTTTATACACACTACATACTTGGATCTAAATATTATCCTCTAATTTTTAATTGGTTAATAATCTAACAAGCATGGGAATGATTTTAGCAAATACTTTTTATTATTTAAAAATTAAATATTTACTACCGTCAGCTGACATTTGCGATTTGTGAGACAGCTGTTGGAGGTGCCGTATTAAATATTGCTCTGAGCGTAAAGAATTCATATCTTTCCTTTTCCTCCGTTCGCTCCTGTGAACTGTGGCAATGTATTACCGGATTATGATGATTTTGCTGCGTCAATTGACTGAATTACTTGGACAGCATTTAAATATTGAGAGGCGGAATGATCATTACCTGCAGGCCGAATTAAATGTATCCGAGTAATGAATAATTGTAAGAGAAATATAATAAAATTATCACACGTACTAATATTTCAAAACTGCTTAGTAAAACAAGCGCACTTTCAAAGTAAAAATAGAAGCCAGTTGATCGGCGGAAAAGTTTTCAGCAACTTGTTCGTTGCGCGGTTTTGCCTGCGGCGGTCAGCCGTCATAATAATACTAAATATTACCTTCAAAATTAACATAGCTCTAATGGTAAATTTGTTCCTGGCTAACATGATTTATTCAATTATATTTTAGATAACTTAAGGATATCCTTATAATCCAGATTCTTTCAGGAAAACGTTGAAAATTTAACTCAGTTAATAAATTTTGCAATAATCTAGTGTTTCTAAAGGTTATTACAATGCTACGATTTTTCATTGTAATACCTCTTGTACAGAATTCTGCTCCAAGTTTATTTTTATAATATGACATTTATTTCATTCAAAACAGTCCAACTGAATTTTCTTCGTCGGTTCTTCTAGGTCGAAGGCGTCCCTGCCAAAAAGGGTATATTAAAAAGATATTTATATTGAACACGGATTATAATTTTAAGGTTCAATATTGCTTGTATTGAACGTCTTTATTACTGGGCTAGCTGACTTGCGTATGTTGTTGGCACCTTAAATATTGTTTCCAAGAATAAATTCGTGTCTTCTTTATCTGTAATGAATACTCTTAATCACATATTAGCAAATATGTGATTAAAAGTTCAACAAAGTAAGATTTACGATTAACGATATACAAACGTGCACACTTTTAAATTGGTTTAAAACTTATATTAGCGTTTTATTTACAAAACTGATGTGGGTCAAGTTTGAAAAACATGAATCAAATTGAAACTTTCTCATTTTTTTTCTCCTTTATATTGACATTTTTGAAATGTCACAAACATCTGCTTCGTTACTAATTATATTTACTTGTACCTGGTATGATATGGGCAAACATCAACAGTGAATAATCTGACTAAGGCCTGTAGGCAACTGGTCGTGTGAAATGAGACAGGATTTTGTTCCTTTATTGTTTTTTTTGCCTATCAACTGAGAAAGCGGGCAAGCATTAGAGAGGGATGTGAGAGAGTTGTTATTTTCTCTGGATCCTATTAATTATACATCTTCAACATTCGGCAAAAACTGAGAATAAACTTTGTATGAAATGACAATATTTTAGGGTATTTAACTGTACCTGTTATTATGAAAACTTATTAAATTACTAACCACCTAAAACGTAGAAAAAATAACTGTTGAGAATAACTGATATTTAATTCTAACTTGATCAAGACGATAGAAGTGATGTGGTAAAATTGAAGGCAGTGAGTGCAATTTGGTATAAAGGTGGGACTGGTAGATTATAGGATAAAGAAAATGAATCAAAGGAGCAAATATAGTGAGTCTAGAAGAACAAAGTAAGGGTCCATAAAATTTTAAGAAGTATACAGATCCAAAAAGCATAACTTTGATAATGACATTGAATTCAGTTGAATAATAGTTGGGACTTGAAGCCAACATATGCTCCAAACTGCAAATACTAGAATTAAAACCAATATGAAGTGGTAGATTCAGTGAAGAGATCGGTTGGGATTATGTTACGTAGGACGTTGTAATGTGTTGTACGATCTTTATGCCACTACTGTTAGTCGCCCTTTATAACCTACACGAAAGTGATGAGTGTCAACACTGCAAACCTGGTGACACACAGGACTAAAGAAGAATCAATTGTGGCATGTTGTACGTACTTGTATGGTACTCTGTAAGTGGCAGCTAGATTAGTTAGTGAAGATTTCACATTTTAACTTGTAAAAAAGCCTACTAACGTCATTATTTTTTACATACACCTTACATACTTGGATCTATATCCTCTAATTTTAAATTGGTTTAATAATCTAAAGAAGCATAACATTTTAGCAAATACTTTTGGTTATTTGAAATTAAATATTTACTTTACCGTCATTGACACTTGCGGACGGTGTGAGACAGCTGTTGAGTGTGTCGTAATAAACATACCCGAGCGAAGAATCTTATCTTTTCCTTTCCTCCGTTCGCCCTGTGAAATCAGTAATGTAATACCGATTGGCGATGATTTGCCGCGTCACCGACTCGAATCATTTTGGACATTTGCAGAATATTGATAGCGCGACTACGTCATCTGTAACAATTAAAATGTATCCCAGAGCAATGAATAATTGTAAGAGAAATATAATAAAAATTATCACACGTACTAATATTTCCAAAACTGTTTAGTAAAACAAGCACTTTCAAAGTAAAAATAGAAGGAAGGATTTATGGGAAAGTTTTTCAGTAATCTATTTCACAGCGGTTTTGCCTGCGTGGTGTCAGTCATTTCATATTAATGGCCAAATATTACTGTACCAATATAGCCTCCAAATGGGTAAATTTGTTCCTATTAATATGATTATTCAATTATATTTAGATAACTTAAGCGATATCCTTATAACTAGATCTTTTCAGGAAAACGTTGAAAATTTAACTGTTAATAAATTTTAAAATAACTTAGTGTTCTAAAGTGTTATTATACGTTAGCGATTTTTTTCATTGTAATACCCTCTTGTAATAGAATTCCTGGGCCCAAGTTTATTTTTTATAATATGACATTTATTTCATTCAAAACAGTCCAACTGAATTTCTTTCGCCGGTTCTTCTTAGGTCGAAGGCGTCCCTCAGTTAAAAGGGGTAGTATTAAAAAGATATTTATATTGAAAATACGGATTATACTTAAGCGTTCAATATTAGTTTTGCATTAACCAACTTTTATTACCGTTAGCTGACGGTGCATAAGTTGCTGGCAGCACCCCAAATATTGTTTCAAGAATAAATTCGTGTCTTTTATCTGCAAGAATTACCTTTAATCACATATTACAAATATGTGATTAAAGTTCAATAAAGGGAGATTTACGATTAACGTGATATACAAACGTACACTTTAAATTGATGAAAAATTTAATATTGTTGTTTTATTTACAAAACTGGATGTAATAAGTTTGAAAACATGAATCAAATTGAAATTTTCAATTTTTTTCTCCTTTTATATTGACATTTTTGGAAATGTGTCGTGTTAAACATCTGCTTGTTAATAATTATATTTCTTACTTGTAATTTGGTATGATATGGCAAATATCAACAGTGAATAAATCTGACTAAGCGCCTGTAGGTAACCGTCGTGAAATGACATAGATTTTGTTCCTTTATTTTTTCGTTTTTTTTGCCTAACAATTGAGTAGAAAGTAAAGCATTAGAGAGGGATGAGAGAGCTTGTTATTTTTCTTGATCCTATTAATTTTATATACACATCTTTCAACATCTGGCAAAACTGAGTAAGAACTTGTATGAAAAATGACAATATTTTAGGTATTAACTTGTACCTGTTATTATGAAAATTTATTAAATTACTAACCACCTAAAAACGAAAAAAAATAACTGTTGGAGAATGACATTTAATCTAACTTGATCAAAAAGACGATAGAAGTGATGGTAAAAATTGAAGGTAGTGAGCAATGCATAAAAGGTGGGACTGGTAGATTGTTAGATAAAGAAAATGAATCAAAGGAGCAAATATAGTGGAGTCTAGAAGAATGTTAAGTGGTCCATAAAATTTCCACATATATACAGTGATCCAAAAGCATAACTGATAATGACATTGGAATTGCTGAATATTGGGACTAGTCAACATATGCCCAAAATCAAAAACCATGCAAATACTAGAATTAAAACCAATATGAAGTGGTAGATTCAGTGAAGAGATCGGTTGATTATGTTACGTAGGATGTTAATGTGTTGTACGATCTTGTGCCAATTACTGTTAGTCGTCTCTTTATAACTCTACACACGAGTGATGAGTGTTAACACTGTAAACCTGGTGACACAGACCAATAGTTAATCAATTGTGGCATGGTACTTCTACTATATGGTACTTGTAAGGACATGATGTTGAAGATTAGTTAGTAAGATTTCATATTTTAACTTGTAAAAAGCCTTCACTAACGTCATTATTTTTACATACATCACATACTTGGATCTAAATATCCTCTAATTTCAATTGGTTTTAATAATCTAAATAAGCATAACGATTTTAGTAAATACTTTTTATTATTTAAAAATTAAATATTTACTACCGTCATTGACATTTGCGATCGTGGAGACAGTTGTTGAGGTGTCGTATTAACATTGTTTCGAGCGAAGAATTCATATCTTTTCCTTTTTCCTCCGTTCCTTGCCCTGCAGAAACTGGCAATTTATTACTGATTATGATGATTTGCTGCGTCAATTGACTGAATTACTGTGACATATTTGTAAATATTGATATATAATGACTACGTCATTCGTACGAATTAAAATGTATCCCAGAGTAACGAATAATTGTAGAGAAATATAATAAAATTATCACACGTACTAATATTTCAAAACTGTTTAGTAAAACAAGTGCACTAAAGTAAAATAGAAGGAAGATTTATGAAAAGTTATTCAGTAACTTGTTTCGTTGCGCGGTTTTGCCCAGCAGTGTGTCAGCCGCTCTCAATACCAATATTACCTTCGTACCAATATATATAGTTCTCCAATGGTAAATTTGTTCCTATTAACATGATTATTCAATTATATTTAGATAACTTAAGCGATATCCTTATAACTAGATCTTTCAGGAAAACGCTGGAAATAACCGTTAATAAATTTTAAAAATAACTTAGTGTTCTAAAGCGTTGTTTCAATGTTAGCGATTTTCTGTTGTAATACCTCTGTAATAGAATTCCCGCTCCAAGTTTATTTTTATAATATGACATTTATTTCACCCAAAAACAGTCCAACTGAATTTTCGCCGGTTCTTCTAGGTCGAAGGCGTCCTCGTCAAAAGGGTATATTAAAAGATATTTATATTGAAATACGGATTATAATTCTTGCTGCTCAATATTAGTTTTTCCTTTTGCATTAACCAATCCTTTATTACCGTTAGCCGATATATAAGTTGCTGGCACCCAAATATTGTTTCCCAAGAATAAATTCGTGTCTTCTTTATCTGGTGATGGCTCACTTTAATCACATATTAGCAACATGATTAAAGTTCAACAAAGCAAGATTTACGATTAACGTGATATACAAACGTACACTTTAAATTGGTTTAAAAACTAATATTAAGCGTTTTATTTACAAAACTGATGAATAAGTTTGAAAACATGAATCAAATTGAAATTTTCTAATTTTTTTTCTCCTTTTATATTGACATGGAAATGGCCGTTAAACATCTGCTTATTACTAATTATATTACTTGTAATTTCAGTAAGGATATGGCAAATATCAACAGTGAATAAACGACTAAGCGCCTGTGGGTAAATCAGTCGTGAAATGTGGGGAGACAGATTTGTTCTTTATTTTTTCGTTTTTTTTTGCCTAACAATTGAGAAAGGGTACATTAGAGAGGGATGGAGAGAGCTGTTATTTTCTCTGATCCTATTAATTTTATACACATCTTTCAAATATTCGGCAAAACTGAGTAATAAACTTAAGGAATGACAATATTTTAGGTATTTAATTTGTACTCATATTAAGGAAAATTTACAAATTACTAACCACCTTAAAACGAAAAATAACTGTTGAGAATGATACTTAATTCTAACTTGATCAAGACGATAGAAGTGGATGGTAAAATGAAGGTAGTGGAGAATGGTATAAAGGTGGGGACTGGTAGATTAGTAGATAAAGAAAAAATGAATCAAAGGAGCAAATATAGTGAGCTCCAGAAGAACAAAGTAAGTGGCCTATAAAAATTTAAGTATATATACAGCAGATCCAAAAGCATAAATTCGGATAATGACATTGGAATTGTTGGAATAATAGTTGGGACTTCAGTCACATATGCTCAAAAATCAAAACCAAATACTAGAATTAAACCATGAAGTGGTAGATTCAGTGAAGAGATCGGTTTATTATACATGCAGGATGTTAATGTGTTAGATGATTCATGCCACTACTGTTAGTCGCCCCTTTATAACCACATACGAAAGTGATGAGTGTCAACACTGAAACCTGGTGACACACACAGACCAACAGTTAATCAATTGTGGCATGTTGTACTTCTGCTCTGTATGGTACTCTGTATGGACATGTTGAAGATTAGTTAGTAAGATTCTATATTTTAATCTCAGTAAAAGCCTTCACTAACGTCATTATTTTTTACATACACTAAGTATACTTGGATCTAAATATCCTAATTTTAAATTGGTTTAATAATCTAAATACATAACGATTTTAGCAATGGTTTTTATTATTTAAAATTAAATATTTACTTTACCGTCATTGACATTTGCACGGCGTGGAGACAGCTGTTGAGGTGTCAGGCTAAATATTGTTTTGAGCGAAGAACACATTCTTTTCCTTTTCCTCTCCGTTCGTCTCTGTGAAATCAGCAATGTATTACTGATTATGATGATTTGCTGCGTCAATTGACTGAATTACTTGGACATATTTGTAATATTGATAGGCAATGACTACGCCATCTGTACGAATTAAATAAAATCAGTAAATTAATAACGTAAGAGAAATATAAACACTGCACGTACTATTTCCAAACTGCTTGTGCAAAACAAGCGCACTTTCAGTGCGAAAAATAGAAGGAAGGATTTGCGGAAAAGCCAGTAACTTGTTTCGTTTGCGCGGTTTTGCCCGTGTGGTGTCATTGCTTCATAATAATTACTAAATATTACCTTTCAAAATTGGAGTAGCCTAATGGTAAATTTGTCTTACTAACATTAGATTATTCAATTATGTATTTTAGATACCATGATATCCTTATAACCAGATCTTTCAGAAAACGTTGAAAATTTAACTGTTAATAAATTTTAAAATAACTTAGTGTTCTAAAGGTTATACGTTAAAGGATTTTTCATATTGTACCCTCTTGTAATATACCTGCTCCAAGTTTATTTCTTATAATATATATCACTTATCCAAAACAGTCCAATTGAATCTCTTTCTGCTGGTTCTTCTAGGTCGAAGGCGTCTCGCTGCAAGTGGTATGGCATAAAAAGATATTTATGGTTGAAATACGGATTATAATTTTAAGTGTCATTATTGTTTTTATTAACCAACTTTTATTACTGCTAGCCGACGGTGCATGTTGTTGGCACCCCAAATATTGTTTCCAAGAATAAATTGCGTCTTCTTTTATCTGTGCACGAAATTACTTTAATCATATATTAAAGCAAATATGCATAAAAGTTCAACAAAGTAAGATTTGCCATTTAACGTGATATACAAACGTGCCACTCTTTAAATATTTAAAACTTAATATTAAGGTTTTATTGGTATAAAAACTGATGTAATGTTTGAAAACACATGGAATCAAAATTGAAATTTTCTCAATTTTTTTTCTCCTTTATATTGAGATGGAAATGTGTCGTTAAACATCTGCTTGTTATTAATTATATTTACTTGTAATTTGGTATGATATGGGCAAACATCACCAGTGTATTGGGGGGTCTGACTAAGCGCCTGTAGGTGAATCAGTCGTGAAATGTGAGACAGGATTTTGTCTTTATTTTTCGTTTTTTTTTTGCCTAGCACTGAGAAAGGGCAAGCATTAGAGAGGGATGGAGGTTTGTTATTTTCTCTCTGGATCCTATTAATTTTATACACATCTTTCAACATTCGGCAAAACTGAGTAATAAACTTGCATGAAATGACAATATTTTAGTATTTAATCGGTACTATTATGAAAAATTCATTAAATTACTAACCACCTTTAAAACGAAAAATAATTGAAGAGAATAACGATACTTAATTCTAACTTGATCAAAAGACGATAGAAGTGATGGTAAAAATTGAAGGTGGTGATGCAATTGGTATAAAGGTGGGACTGTAGATTAGTAGATAAAGAAAATGAATCAAAGAGCAAATATAGTGGAGTCTAGAAGAACAGTGTAAGTGTGGTCCATAAAAATTTTAAGAAGTATATACAGGCAGATCCAAGTATAACTTAGATAATGACATTGGAATTGTTGGAATATTGTCAGACTTGAAGCACATATGCTCAAAATCAAAACCGAAAAATATTTGGGGAATTAAAACCAATATGAAGCGGTAGATCGTGAGGAAGAGACTGGCTGATTATGTTATGTAGGGATGTTAATGTGTTGTACGATCTTATGCCACTACTGTTAGTCGCCTTTATAACCTACAATGAAAGATGAGTGTCAACACTGTAAACCTGGTGACACAATAGGACTAAATAGTTAATCAATTCGTGGCATGTTGCACTTCTCTACCAGGCTGGCAATTTGTACGACATGTTGAAGATTAGTTAGTAAGATTCTTTACATTTTAACTTGTAAAAAGCCTACTAACGTCATTATTTTTATACACTACATACTTGGATCTAAAATATCCTCTAATTTTAAAATGTTTAATAATTCCAACAAGTATAACGATTTTATAAATACTTTTATTATTATTTAAAATTAACATTTACTTACCGTCATTGATATTTGCGGACGGTGTGGGAGAGGCTAAGCTGGAGGTGTCGTTAAATATTGTTTGAGCGAAGAATTCATATCTTTTCCTTTTCCTCCGTTCGCCCTGTGAACTGTGCAATGTATTACTGATTATGGACGATTTGTTGCGTCAATTGACTGACCATTGGACATATTGTAAATATTGATAGTAATGACTACAAGCCATTCAGCTGAATTTAAAATGCATCCCAGAGTAATGAATAATTGGGAGAAATATAATAAAATTATCACACGTACTAATATTTCCAAAACTGTTTAGTAAAACAACAAGCGCACTTTCAAAGTAAAATAGAAGGAAGGATTTATGGAAAAGTTTTTTAGTAACTTAATGTTGCGCGGTTTTACCATGTGGTGTCAAATAAGCCTCATAATAATTATTATATTACCTCTGTACTAATATAGCTCTCCCAATGGTAAATTTGTTCCTATTAAAGGGATTATTCAATTATATTTGATAACTTAGCGATATCCCTATAACTAGATCTTTCAGGAAAAACGTTGAAAATTTAACCGTTAATAAATTCTTAAAATAACTTAAGGTTCTAAAGGTTATTATAATGCTAAGGATTTTTCATATTGTAATACCCTCTTGTAGAATTCTGCTCCAAGTTTATTTTTACATTAAGGACATTTATTTCATCTCAAAACAGTCCAACTGAATTTCTTTCGCCGGTTCTTTCAGGTCGAAGGTGTCCCTTGCCAAAAAGGGTATATTAAAAGATATTTATATTGAAATACGGATTATAATTTTAAGCGTTCAATATTAATGGTATTAACCAACTTTATTACTGTTAGCCATTGGTGCATGTTGTTGGCACTCCCAAATATTGTTTCCAAGAATTGTGTCTTCTTTATCGTAATGAATTAATTTTTAATCATTATGCTACAACATGTGATTAAAGTTCAACAAAGTAAGATTTACGATTAACGTGATATACAAACGTGCATACTCTCTTAAATTGGTTTAAAAACTTACATGTTTTATTTTACAAAATCAGATGTAATAAGTTTGAAAACATGAATCAAATTCGAAATTTTCTTCTAATTTTTTTCTCCTTTATTGACATTGAATGTCAGCAAACATCCGTTGTTACACTATACGCATTTGTAATTTGGTATGATATGGGCAACATCAGTGAATAAATCTGACTAAGCGCCTGTAGGTAACTAGTCAGAAATGAGACATGATTTGTTCCTTTATTTTTCGTTTTTTTTTTTTGCTTAACAACTGAGAAGTGGCAAGTTAATAGAGAGGATGGAGAGCTTGTTATTTTCTGATCCTATTAATTTTATACAATATCTTTCAACATCTGGCAAACTATAATAAAACTTGTATGAAATGCAACATTAGGTATTTAACTTGAAAATTGTTATTATGAAAATTTAAATTACTAACCACCTAAAACGAAAAATAACTGTTGGAGAATAATGATATTAATTCTCAACTTGATCAAAAGACGATAGAAGTGATGGTAAAATTGAAGAGGAGTAACGGTATAAAGGTGACTGGTAGATTAGCAGATAAAGAAATGAATCAAAGGAGCAAAATAAGGGAGTCTAGAAGAACAAAAGCGGCGGTCCATAAAAATTTTAAGAAGTATATACAGCAGATCCAGCATAACCTTGATAATGACATTGAAATTGTTGGAATAATAGTTGGGACTAGCTAACATATGCTCAAAATCAAAACCGTAAATACTAGAATTAAAACCAATATGAAGTGGTAGATTCAGCGAAGAGACTGAAGATTGTGTTACGTAGGATGTTAATGTGTTGTACGATCTTTATGCCACTACTGTTAGTCGCCTCTTTACAACCTGGTTGACGAAAGTGATGAGTGTCAACACTGTAAAACCTGGTGACACACACAGGACTAAATAGTTAATCAATTGTGGCATGTTGTACTTCTACTTGTATGGTAATTTCTGTAAGGAATATGTTGAAGATAGTTAGCAAGATTCTTACATTTGAACTTGTAAAAAAGCCTTCACTAACGTCATTATTTTTTACATACACCACATACTTGGATCTAAATATCCTCTAATTTTTAAATTGGTTTAATAATCTAAATAAGCATAAACGATTTAGGCAAATACTTTTATTATTTAAAATTAAATATTTATCATCGTCAATATCATGGACGGTGTGAGACAGTCATGATATGTCGTATTAAATATTAGCCTGAGCGAAGACAATCTATATCTTTTCCTTCTCCGTTCGTCTTCTGTGAAATCAGCAATGTATTAATGATTATGATGATTTGCTGCACACTGACTGGAATTACTTGGACATATTTAAATATTGATAGCAATGACTACGTCATCTGTACGAATTAAAATGTATCCCTAGAGTAATGAATAATTAGAGAAAAAATATAATAAAATTATCACACGTACTAATATTTCCAAAACTGTTTAGTAAAAACACAGCACTTTCAAAATAAAATAGAAGAAGGATTATGGAAAAGTTTTTCATAACTTGTTTCGTTGGGTGTTGTTTTGCTCATGTGGTGTCAGGCCGCTTCTCATAATAATTACTAAACATACTTCGTACCAATATAGCCTCCAATGGTAAATTTGTTCCTATTAACATGATTATTCAATTATACTTTTAGATAACTTGCTGATATCCTTATAATCAGATTCCTTTCTAGAAAAACGTTGAAAATTTAACTGTTACAAATTTGTAACTTAGTGTCTTGTAAGACATAATGTTAGCGATTTTCACGTAATACCCTGTAATAGAATTCCTGCCCGTTTATTTTAATATGACATTTATTTATCTAAAACAGTCCAACTGGACTTTCGCTGCCCTTCTTAGGTCGGCCGCGTCCCTTGCCAAAGCAAGAAAAGAGGTCAGGCTTGAAATACGGATTATAATTTTTAAGCGTTCAATATTAGTTTTGCATTAACCAACCTTATTACTGTTAGCCGACGGCATGTTGTTGGCACTTCAAATATTGTTTCCAAGAATAAATTCGTGTGCTTTTCTTTATTCAATGAATTACCTTTTTTAACTGCTATTATTAAAACATGATTAAAAAGTTCAACAAAGTAAGATTTACGATTAACGTGATATACAACGTACACTTTAAATTGGTTTAAAACTAATATTAAGCGTTTATTTACAAAACTGATGTAATAAGTTTGAAAACATGAATCAAATTGAAATTTTCTCAATTTTTTTTCTCCTTTTATATTGAATTTTGGAAATGTGTCGTTAAAATCTGTTTGTTAACTTAATTATATTTACTTGTAATTTGGTAGATAATAAAAATCAACAGGAATAAATTGACTCGCCTAAAGGAAATGTCGGTGAAATGGGAGACATAGATTTTTGTCTTTTATTTTCGTTTTTTTTAACCCAATTGAAAAGGGGGCATTAGGAGAGGGATGGGAGAGAGGCCTTTATTTTCTCTCTTGATCCTATTAATTTTATACATCTTTTCAACATTCCAAAAACCGAGTAAAAAACTTGTATGAAAAGGACAATATTTTAGGGTAGAATTTGACCTGTTTTAAGAAAATTTAAAATTACTAACCACCCTTAAAAAAGAAAAAAAAAAATAACCTTGAGGAAAACATTTTAATTTAACTTGACTGGGGACGAAGGAAGTTTGATGGTAAAAAATTGAAGGTAGTGAGTAACGGTATAAAGGTGGGACTGGAATTAGTGAAAAGAAATGAACAAAAAAATATAGTGGAGTCTAGAAGAACAAAGTAAGTGGTCCATAAAAATTTTAAGAAGGTTTAAAGGCAGATCCAAAAGCATAACTCGGATAATGACATTGGAATTGTTGGAATAATAGTTGGGACTCAAACATATGTCAAAATCAAAACCACAAAAATAATAGAATTAAAAACCAATATGAAGTGGTAGATTCAGGAAGAGATCGGGATTATGTTGGTTGTAGGATGTTAATGTGTTGTACGATCTTTATGCCACCAACGAATGCCTCCTTTATAACCTACACGAAAGTGATGAGTGTCAACACTGTAAACCTGGGTTTGCCAAACAGGACTAAATAGTTAATCAAGGGAAGGTTGTACTTCACTTGATGGTACCTGTGGGACATGTTGGAAGATTAGTTAGTAAATTTTACATTTTAAACTTTTAAAAAGCCTTCACTAACGTTTCATTATTTTTTAATAATCACATACTTGGATCAAATATCCTCTAATTTTAAAATTTTTAATAATCTAAAATAAGCATAACGATTTAAAACTTTTTATTATTTAAAATTAAATATTTACTTACCGTCATTGAATTTGCGGACGGGTGTGGAGACAGCTGTTGAGGTGTCAATTAAATATTGTTTGAGCGGAAGAATTCATATCTTTTTCCTTTTTTCCTTCCGGTTCGGAAACCAGGCAATGGTATTTGATTATGATGATTTGGCGTCAATTGACCGAATTACTTACAATTTGTAAAATTGATAGCAATGACTACCATCTGTACGAATTAAAATGTATCCCCAAGAGAAAATAATTTAAGAGGAAATATAATAAAATTATCACACGTACTAATATTTAAACTGTTTAGTAAAACAAGCCAATTTTCAAAGTAAAAAAGGGGGAAGGATTTATGGGAAAGTTTTAACTTGTTTCTTGCGGGTTTGCCTGCGTGGGCGGCCCTTTTCTCATAATAATTACTAAAATTACCTTTCACCAATATAGCCTTCCAAGGTAAATTTTGTTCCTATTAACATGATTATTCAATTATATTTTAGATAACTTTGGGAATTCTTATAACTAGATCTTTTAGGAAAAACGTTGAAAATTTAACTGTTAATAAATTTTAAAAAACTTAGGTGTTCAAAGGTTATTCAACTAGATTTTTCATATTGTAATACCTTCGTAAAGAATTCCCGCCCAAGTTTATTTTTTATAATATATTTTTAATTTTTCCAAAAACTAACTGAATTTCCTTTCGCCGGTTCTTTTAGGGTCGAAGGGTCCTTGCCGGGTATAAAAAAGATATTTATATTGGAAAAGGATTTTTTTTGGCTAATTATTATTTTGATTAACCAAACTTTTTAATTAACGGAAGGTAAAGGTTCACCCCAAATATTGTTTCCAAAGAATAAATTATTTTTTTATCTGAATTTAATTACCTTAATCACATATTAGCAAATTGATTAAAAGTTCAACAAAGTAAGATTTTACGATTAACGGATATACAAACGGCACCAAATTGCTTAAAAACTTAATATTGTTGTTTAAAAAACGATTAAGTTTGAAAAAATGAATTAAATTGTTTTTCAATTTTTTCTCCTTTTTATATTGACATTTTTGGAAATGGTTGTTAAACATCCGTTTGTTACTAATTATTTTTCTTAATTTGGTATGATATGGGAAATATCAACAGTGAATAACCACTGGCCTTAAAACCATGTGAAATGAGACATAGATTTTTGTTCCTTTATTTTTCGGGTTTTTTTTGCCAACAATTGAGAAAGCGGGCAAGCATTAGAGAGGGATGGAGAGGCTTTTTTTTCTCTTGGATCCCCTTTAATTTTTATAACACATCTTTCAAATTCGGCAAAAACCTGAGTAATAAAACCTTGGTATGAAAAAATTTATTTTAGGGTATTTTAATTTGTACTTCTATTATGAAAATTTATTAAATTACTTAACCAACCTTAAAAACGAAAAAAAATTGTTGGGGAATAAGATACTTAATTCTAACTTGACTAAAAAGACGATAAAGTGAGGGTAAAAAATTGGAAGGTGAGTAACGGAAAGGTGGGACTGGTAGAATTAGTAGATAAAGAAAATGAATCAAAGGAAAATATAGGAAGTCTTAGGGGAACAAAAGAAGTGGCCATAAAAATTTAAGATATAAGGCAGATCCAAAAGTAACCTGGAAATTGACATTAAAAATAAAGTTGGGAATTTGAAAAATATATTGCTCCAAAATCAAAACCATGCAAAATACTAGGAATTAAAACCAATATAATGGTAGATTCAGGAAGATCGAATACAATTTAATGAGGATGTTAATTGTTGTAAGACCAATGCCCCACTGTTAGGCCCTTTATAACCCTTTAATGAAAGTGGAATGCCAACACTGAAACTTTGGGACACAAAGGACCTTATTAGTTAATCAATTGTGGAAAGGGGTAATTTCTACTTGGGGCGGTAAGGACAATGTTAAATTGTTAGTGGGGATTTTACATTTTTAACCCTTGGTAAAAAGCCTTTCACTTAACGGTCAATTATTTTTTACATACACAATACTTGGATTAAATATCCCTAATTTTAAATTGGTTTTAATCTAAATAAGCATAACGATTTTAAATTACTTTTATTATTTAAAATTAAATATTTACTTACCCGTCATTGAATTTGCGGAGGGTGGTGGAGACAGTTGATGTCGTAATTAAATATTGTTTTGGGAAGAATTACATCTTTTTTCCTTTTCCTCCGTTGCCCGGAAACGCAATTTACTGATTATGATGATTTGCTGGTTAATTGACTGAAACGGACATATTTTTATTAAGCAATGACTACGACATCTGTAGAATTAAAATTGTATCCCAGAGTAATGAATAATTGTAAGAGGAAATATAATAAAAATTATCACACGACTAATATTTCCAAAACTGTTTAGTAAAAACAAGCGACTTTTCAAAAGTAAAAAATAGAAGGAAGGATTTATGGGAAAAAGTTTTCAAACTTGGTTTCGTTGCGCGGTTTTGCTCAAGGGGGTCAGCTTTCTTCATAATTAATTACTAAATATTACCTTTGCCAATTGGTTTCCAATGGTAAATTTGGTTCCTATTAAATGATTATTCAATTATATTTTAGATAACCAAGGATATCCTTAATAACTAGATCTTTTCAGGAAAAAAACGTTGAAAATTTTAAATGTTAATAAATTTTCCAAAAATAACTTAGTGTTCTAAAGGAATTATAAATGTTAAAGGATTTTTCATATTGTAAAATTTCTTTAAATAGAAATTCTGGCCCAAGTTTATTTTTTATAATATGACATTTATTTCATTCAAAAAACAGTCCAATTGAATTTCTTTCGCCCCTTTAGGTCCGAAGGCTCCCTTGGCCAAAAGGGTATATTAAAGATATTTATATTGAAAAACGGATTATATTTTTTGCGTTCAATATTATTTAATTAACCAACTTTTTATTACTTAGCCGGACGGTATGTTGTTGGCACCCAAATATTGTTTCCAAGAATAAATTTGTTCTCTTTATCTTAATGAATTACCTTTAATCACAATATTAAACCATGTGATTAAAATTCAAAGTAAGATTTTCGATTAACGGGATATAAAACGTAAATTTTAAATTGGTTTAAAACTTAATATTAAGGTTTTATTTTACAAAAACTGATGTAATAAGTTTGAAAACATGAATCCAAATTGAAATTTTCAATTTTTTCTCCTTTTATATTGAATTTTTGGAAATGTGTCGTTAAACATCCGTTGTTAAACCAATTATATTTACTTTTGTAATTTGGATGATATGGGCCAACATCAACAGAATAAATTTGACTAAAGCGCCTTAGGTAAACCAGTCGTGAAATGAGACATAGATTTTGTTCCTTTTTTGTTTTTTTCCAATTTTGAGAAAGGGGCAAGCATTAGGGAGGGATGGAGAGAGTTTGTTATTTTCTTTGATCCCATTAATTTTATACACATCTTTCCAACATTCTAAAAAACTGGAAATAAACTTGTAAGGAAATGACAAATTTTAGGGTATTTAACTTGTACCCGTTATTATGAAAATTTATTAAATTACAACCACCTTAAAAACGAAAAAAAAAATAACTGGAGAATAACGATACTTAATTCTAACTTGGATCAAAAGACGATAGAATGATGTAAAATTTGGGTTGGAGTAACGGATAAAAGGTGGGACTGGTAGATTAGTAGATAAAAGAAAAATGAATCCGGAGCAAATATAGTGGAGCCCAGAAGAACAAAGGTGGTCCATAAAAAATTTTAAGAATATAAGGCAGGATCCAAAAGCAAACTCGGATAATGACAAATTGTTGGAATAATAGTTGGGACTTGGGTTTAACATATGCCTCAAAATCAAAACCATGCAAATACTAGAATTAAAACCAATTATGAAAGTGGTAGATTCCAGGTGAAAGACTGGTTGGATTTGTTTTGCAGGATGTTAAGGTTGTAAGATCTATGCCACCACGTTAGTCGCCCTTTAACCTACAGAAAGTGATGAGGTCAAATTGTAAACCCGGGACACACACAGGACCAAATTGTTAAAACCAATTGTGGGATGTTGTAATTTCACCTTGTATGGTACTTGTAAGGGACATGTTGAAGATTAGTTAGTAAGATTCTTACATTTTTAACCTTTAAAAAAGCCTTCACTAACCGTCATTATTTTTTAATACACTCATATTATTAAATTATCCCTTAATTTTTAAATTGGTTTAATAATCTAAATAAGCATAACGATTTTAAAGAAAATACCTTTTTATTATTTAAAATTAAATATTTACTTTCTTCATTGAATTTGGGATTTGTGGAGACAGTTGTTGGAGGTGGTTGTATTAAATATTGTTTCCGGGAAAATTCATATCTTTTTCCTTTTCCTCCGTTCGCCCGGTGAAATAAATGTATTACTGATTATATTTCTCAAGGACTGAATTACGGACATATTTGTAAATATTGATAAATGACCGGCCATCTGTAAGGAATTAAAATTGCATCCCAGAGTAATGAATAATTGTAAGAGAAATATAATAAAATTATCAACCGTACTAATATTTCCAAAACTGTTTAAAAACAAGCGCACTTTCAAAGAAAAATAGAAGGGAAGGGAAATTTTAGA